>JAQQSW010022299.1:0-10484 GCA_028646575.1 Pseudocheirus occidentalis
TAATCAGGTACTTAGCCCTCAGTAACTAATCAAACCTCTGTGAAAGAAACAGAAGGTATGAATTCCTGTCTCCTGTTTCTTACATAACTTGTAGCAGTTGGCTGAAACAGGAAGCCAATGCTGTGTGTATATAAGAAAAGCCCCAGAGAGGCACAGTAAGAATTTCTTCTGACAAGAAACTGGTGGCAGAATCTGTTCTGCTGGGGAGAGAGAGAGTTTCTCTCAGCAGCATCTGGAGGCTGAGCTGCTACTGCTGGACTAAGAACTGAGTCAGAATTTTCTTCAGGAAAGAATTGTGGAGGCAGAAGTTGCTTCTGCCAGGAAGACTGAACAGTAAAGCACACTGTGCACCCCCCCACCCCCACCACCAGCCCTGCCCCAGTCTGGAAAGAAGGATTTAATTTTGAAAACATGGGAGGAGTTATTTCTATTTTGAGATTTCATTTTGGGCACAAGACCACTCATTGGGTGTTGAATGCTGTGATAATAACATGGTTTACTAATGATCCTGAAGTGGAGGGTTTGTGTATTTTCTAATATTTGTACTTACTGATTAATGATACTTAGTAATTGAAGTAATTGATTTGCTGAATAAGAGACTGAGTTACCTTAGTTGCACATAAGTGGAAGACTTTGACCATTTTACTTTGAGACTGAGTAAGGAGGCAAACCTCCTTAGGGATACCAGATGACTGTTCTGTGTTCAAAATATTGTGCCCACTGTGGTGGAAACTATGTGGCCATTTTCATGATAAGCTGTTGTGCATACCATATTGTGATTTTCTCTAATAAGTTGTAATATTGTGAATGCTGTACCTTGATTTTATGTGAATGTTTTGCTTTGATTTGTTATAGAATGAATAGAGTGTTCACTATAATGTGTGATCAGAACCTTAAGAGCTGTTCACAGTAGCAATCTTCTAGAAAGCTGATCATGCATGGCATTACATATAGTAACTTATCCACAGATAAATAGTTAATATTTGTCAAAGGGAGGAATTGAACTCAGCTCTTCCTGACCTGAAAGCCAAATCTCTGTTGATGAAACCATGTTTTCTCCATGTTAATGTTTTAATATAAATATTCAATGAGCCACCATTAGATTTCCCATGCCTTTGTCTATTGATAAAGAAAGGGAAAATACACACACGTGCGCGCGCACACACACACACACACACACCACACCACACCACGCCAGTTGTTTAGAAACAAGATAATTAGACAAATATTTTATCCTTTAGATTCCCATAGATACTAACACAGTCTCCTTAGTGGAGCTACTATATAATTTGAATGGATTTGTTTTAATAAATTATTTATCAATGTTCAATTGAAGTATGTGTTTGCTGATTGAGTTGCAGTTGCTTAGGCCAGGAATAGGAGCTGACTTTTCAACAATATTCCAAAGATATAATTTTACATAAAGAAAGCATAAAACTTCTCTACAGTTTCCCACAAGGTACTGCATCAAAGGAAAAGAGTTTTGTCTTCTTTAATGATAAGTTTTCTGGATTCTTATTTTTGATAACTTCTTCGTATCCCTAAAATTTCACTAATATAAAGAGCTTACAGTAAAAAAAGCTCCCTTTCACAGAGGAAATTTGTATCCATTTCTAAAATGGATAATTGACATTTTCCTAGGGAACTGAAAGGATATGTGACTTGCCCAGAGTCATAGAGCCAGTATCACCCGATGCTGGGACTTGAACTCAGTTTTTCCTGACTCTAAAATCAGCTCTCTGTCCCATACACAATGCTAATTTCCTGTTTCATTATATAAAGAAATGAATATTGACACAGGGTGACACAGACAAAATGGCACAGCAAAATCAGGGACTTCATTGAGCTCTTCCCCAAACCCTTCCAAAAAACCATAAAAATGACTAAACCAATCTTAGTGCATCAGAACACACAAAATTGCCAGTGAAAGACAACCTTCCAGAATCTCAATAGGAAAGGTTTCTTCCACCAGTCTGAGAGAAGAGGGCATTCCAGCATGGACTGTGCAGCACTGATGGGGCTAGAGCAGGCCTCAGGGGACTGAATCACTGGCAGCTGTTACAGTTTCTAAACTTCTCAACCCACAAATACCAAAGAAAGCTTATGTCAATAGGAAAGGTTTGTCAAAGCTGGATAAGAGAGGAGCTAGGTCTGGCCCCAGCCTCAGTGCAGTTGAGGTGGCAGCAGTGGGCATTTTCACTCTCTGCCCATTGATGGTAGGGGGATTGAACAGCTGTAAGTGTGGGACTGTAGGGATCTCTTTAATGGTGCTGAGTCAGAAGAATCTTGTTTGCCTGTGCTTGGATCTGATTTCAGTCCTTGATGTACGTCCTGGGGTGAGAAGTGCTGCCATGGCCGAGCTTGTGGGGGCAGTAAAAAGGGAGTCCTGCTCCCAGTTCCTAGGCATAAAAAAGTTCTTCTAGTCACTCACAGACCACAGCACAGGCAAGGAGATGATAAAACTGTGTACTTTGATCATACAAACTTGGAAGAGGCAAAAATTTACATGTCCTCAGAAGTATCTCTGAAAAGAACAGCACAGATCCCTGAAACTTGGGAGAGTTTGCCATCCACCCCAAAAGCAGAGTCCTAACTTAACAAAGAGCTAAAAAGTCAGGTAATTGGATGGGAAATATCAGGGCAAAATCAGACTGTAGAATCTTACTTTGTTGAGAAGGAAGATGAAAACAGACAGACAGTAGAAGACAACAAAGTCAAAGCTCCTATATCCAAAATGTCCAAGAAAAATGAAAATTGGTCACAGGTGGTAGAAGAGCACAAAAAGGATTTTCAAAATCAAGTAAGAGAAGTAGATTTAAAATTGGGATGAGAAATTAAAATAATGTGAGGAGATTATGAAAAAGGTAATAGCTTACTAAAGGAGACCAAAACAATGCTGAAGAAAATAACACCCTAAAAATAGACTTATCCAAATGGTGAAAGAATAAGCCTCCAAAAGCCACTGAGGAAAAGGATGCCATACAACACAGAATTGGCGATATGGAAAAAGAGGCTGAATAGCTCACTGAAAAAAATAGTTCCTTCCAAATTAGAATGTAGCAAATGGAAGCTAATGCCTTTATGAGAAATCAAGAAATTATTATTTAAAAAAGAATGGAAAATAAGACAATGTGAAATGTCTCCTTGGAAAAGCCACTAATGTGGAAAAATAGATCCAGGAGAGATAATTTAAAAATCACATGATTAACTGAAAATGATGATTACAAAGAAGCCTAGAATCAAGAAATTTTCAAGCAAAGTTCCCCTGACGTTCCAGCAGGTGGTAAAATAGAAATGTATCATTTCCTGAAAGAGATCACAAAAAGAAAAGTCCTAGAAATATCGTAGGCAAACCTCAGGATTCCCAGATCAAGGAGAAAATATTGCAAGTGTCCAGAAAGAAGCAATTTGAGTATAGGGGAATCACAGTCAGGATAACACAATATTTAGCAATTGCTACATTAAGGGATTGGAGGGCTTAGAAAATGATATTCTGTAAGTCAAAGGAGCTAGCATTAAAACCAAGAATCACTTGCCCAGAAAAACTGAGTATAACCCTTCAGCGGAAAAAAATGGACATGTAATGAAATAGAGGATTTTCAAACATTCTTGATGAAAAGAATAAAGCAGCATATAAAATTTTGAGTCCCAAATTTTCTCCCCATCTCTCCCTTCCACCCAACCCAATACACATTCTGATTAACCCTTCCCCCAATATGTCCTCCATTTTATCACATACCATAATCAAGAGAATACAAGAATCAAGAGAAGTATGAAAAGATAAACAAGAAAGAGAAATCATAAGGGATTTACTGAAGTTGAATTGTTTTCATTCCTACATGGAAAGATTAGATAGTTCTTCTTTAGGGTAGTAGGAGGGCTGAGTTGAAAATGAAAGGATAATATCTAAAAATAAAATAAAGAAGTGAGAGATTAATGTACTGGAAGATAGAGAAAGGGACAGGTAGAACGGGGTAAATTATCTCATATAAAAAAGGCAAGAAAAAACTTTTTACATTGGAGGGGAAGAGGGGGAAGAGGGTAAGAGGAAATGAGTGAACTTTGGTCTCATCAGATTTGGTTTAAGGAGGGAATAACATACACACTAAATTGGTTATGAAAAGCTGCCTTACCCCTCAGGAAAGAAGGAAATAAGGACATGGCAGCAGGGATGATAGAAGGGACGGCAAATGGGAGGAGGTGATAATCAGAAGCAAACACTTTTGAGGAGGGGCAAGGTAAAAGGAGAGTATAGAATAAATGGGGGTGGGATAGGATGGGGCAAAATATCTTTCAAAACACAACACTTATGGAAGGGTTGTTCAAGACTATACCTGTATAACTTATGTAGAATTGCTTGTTTTCTCAACAAGTCTGACTGGGGAGGGAGGAAGAAAGAGAATGTGGAATTCAAATAGTTTTTAAAATGCTAAAAGTTGCTTTTTACATATAACAGGAAAATAAGATTTACAGGGAGCACAGAAATCTACCTTATTCTACAGGAAAATAGCAGGGAAGGGGATAGGAGAAGGATGTGGGGGGGTGATAGAAGGGAGGACAGATTGGGGGAAGGGGTAATCAGGATGCATATTGGGTTGGGTCGAGGGGAGAGATGGGGAGAAAATTTGGGACTCAAAATCTTGTCGATGTGAATGTTGAAAAGTCAAATTAAATGAACAGGAATAAAAAAAATTACAAAAGAAGGGAATGATCAACAGTATTGTTTTAGAAAAACTGGAAAGATTTACATGAGCCAATGCAAAGTGAAATGCACTGTGTAACAGAGGAAGAGCAATATTGTAATATGATCAACTATGAATTAGTTAACTATTTTCAGCAACATAATGATCCAAGATAACTATGAAGGACTAATAATGAAAAATGCCATCCATCCCTAGAGAAAGAATTGGCAGTGTCTGAATACAGATTGAAGCATACTTAAAAAAAATTCT
Organism: Pseudocheirus occidentalis; assembly: GCA_028646575.1. Classification (NCBI taxonomy): domain Eukaryota; kingdom Metazoa; phylum Chordata; class Mammalia; order Diprotodontia; family Pseudocheiridae; genus Pseudocheirus; species Pseudocheirus occidentalis. Next base: position 4,953 of record JAQQSW010022299.1, read on the forward strand.
ACATTTTTTTCTTGACTTTTCTTTTTTATTTTCTATATTTTCTTTCACAAATTATTCTTATGGAAAAGTTTTGCATGACTACACATGCATAACCAATATTGAGTCACTTGCATTCTCCATGAGGCAGGGTGGGGAGAGAGAAAGGAAAAGAATTTGGAACTTAAAGTTTTCAAAACGAGTGTTAAAATTTATTTTTTACATGTAACTGGGGAAAATAAATTACTAAATATATATTTAAAATAAAAAAGAATTGCATTCTGATGAAGGAATGATAGAAGCATAAAATACTGATCTGGATTATAAAACTTCAGAAGCGTAAAGGAATTTACTGACTACCTAGTCAAATGCTCTGAAAAAAGAAATTGCCATGATAAAATACCAACATGCAGTTTTCTAGGCTATGCTTAAAACACTCCAGGAAGGGGAACTCACTACCTATTGAGATAGCCCATTCTACTTTGAGCAGCTTAAATAACTCATTAGTTTTCCCAGTGGCAAAGCTAGATTTGCCTTTGCAACTTAAAACATTATTTTTGGTTTTACCTTTGGGGTCAAGCAGAACAACTTTCCTTTCTCTCCCCAATATCACTTTAAAGACATCATCACGTCCCCCTCCTCTTTTTTCTTCACTCCTTTAACAAAAAAGAATTGGCTAAGTGCTTCCTAAGTGTCAGATACCATACTCAAGATGGGAGTCAACAGAAAAGCAAAAACTGTCTCTTCCCTCTTGGAGATCACATACTAATTAAAGAGATAACACATAAAATGCAAAGCATAAATGGGAAGTCATTTGAGAGGGAACAGCACAAATATATGGAAGGACAAGGAAAGGGACCCTGTAGAAAATGCAATTTAAATTGAGTCTTGAAGGAAGTCATGCAATCTAAGGCGCAGAAGTGAAGAGGGAGAGTGTTCTAGGTATGGGGAATATTGAGTGTGAAGGCATGAAAATAGAAGAGGAAATGTCACCTATTAAAAAATGAGAAGAAGCAAACATTATAGAGATTGCATAAGAGAGTAAATGTCATGAAGACTTAAAAGCTAGGAAAGGACTTGTTTATGAAAAGATGTAAACAGCAGAGGAAAGAGGCCTGATCCAGGGGTAACACGAGACCACTCTGTTTTGTTTTGTTTGTTTTCAGCACAGAGTTGACATGCTGTGAATCATATCATAGATATCAACATTCCCTTTAAGAAAATCACATTGACATTCCTACCAGCCTTTGATTTGTTATATCTGATCACATTGTGGTTGGTTTATTTATAGGTACCCAGGTTATGGTGATCACACATTGATGCATTTGGATAAGGTTCATCTATCCCAGTATAAAACTGCAGAGATCCCTCATTCCCCCCTTCAGACTCTGACTTCTTCTATAGGATTTATTTACTGGATTGTTGGTTCATGGGCATCTTTATAGCTCAACACCCAACACATAATACACCTAACGGCAGCAATGAAATACTAGGATATTGCCCCTTCTATCCTTTTCAGCTGAATGAATATTTAAATGGTGATTTTTATGCTATTAGCAAAATTGCGCTTACATTAAAGACAAACATGATTTTGTTTCTCTTCCTGGACAGCCAGAAGCAGAAGCAGAATAACAACAACAACAAAAAGAACTCTATGAGGAATAAGAAATCATGATGGTAGAAAATTGTATGGAAAGACTTTAAAAATGAAAAGGATGAAAAAAATGAGAATGGGTCCTCATATTTGAGGGTAGAAGGAATATTTGCATTAAAAAACCTTTGGCATATCATTATCTATAAAGAGACAACGGTCAAAAAGAGAGAGTGCTCTGCAAAGTAATGTGGAAAAGATTAGTCATTACTTAATAGAGTACCTTTAGAACAATGACCAAGATGTTGCTGTTGGTGGTGTTTTTCCTTTTTTACTTTAATTTACTTTGAGTTTCCAAAAAATTCAAAACATATTCCATAAGAAGAAAAAAAAGTAATCACTTTGTACTTTGGTATTTACTATACACTGTGCATTTTATTGAAGGACAAAAAAAATATGAGAACTATAAAGGAAGTAAAATTTTTAATATAATTATTATGTTTATGGATAACATTGGAAGGCAGGTAAAAGAATACGGAAGTTTAAGAGGAAAATGTTTAAAAGTAAGGAGATGGAGTCGTGAAAAAGCTCAGGGAAGTTTATAGTAATAATGAGGGGAAAAGGAAACCAAGAGATAACAGAGGATTTCTGCACATGTATCAGTGAACAAAAATTAAAAAAAAGAAATGGGAAAATGACAGATCATATAGTATCTTTAAGTACTGTATAACTCATACTACTCCTCTTGCCATCCCCTCCCCCAGATAATTTAACAGATACAATAAAGACTTCCTGCAAAATTCCACTTGGATCAATGCATATCAGTGACTGCTTTGCAATCCATAATCTTTCAGTGGACCAGCTGGAAAAGAAAATAATTCCTGATGCCCCCAAAGACCAATGATCTCCCTGATGTAACTACCTACTATCTATTTAGTACTTATTCTATTGATATGCATGTACATATTATCTTTTTTGATATAATTTAATACTCTTGAAAAGAAAGAAGAAAAATATTTAGGCATTTATATTCCTGCTTCCTAGAAATGCACTGGACACAGGGTGTGTAATTAAAATGCTTGGTGACTACAAAACTAGATTATTGTCAGAGACATTGGGAAGTGACTTCTCTTATGAAGAATCACATGACCAGGATGTGTAAATAGCCAGATATAAGCCAGGTCATCATGGTCAGTCCTTAAGTCACTAGTCCATGCTGTCTCTTTTTGTATCATTTGGAGGTGCTAAGTGGTATTAATTCAGTTAGATTGACTTGTTTTTTTTTTAATTTTTAGATTGTTTTAGTATTTTGTAGAGGGATGTTGACAAGGGCTTTTGTTATTGCTGTTTGTTTAATAAAATTGTAAAGGAAAAGTATACATATTAATTTATTTCTCTTTGCACACATGTGTATGTCTCCATCTATCTCTCTATATTTCTGTCCTCTCTCTCTCTCTCTCTCAATCTCTTTCTCTCTCTCTCTCTCTCTCTCTCTCTCTCTCTCTCTCTCTCTCTCCGTCTTTGTCTCTGTCTGTCCATCTGTCTCTCTCTGTGTCTCTTTCTCTGTCTCTCTCTGTCTCTGTCTCTCTCAGAAGCCATGAGAAAATGGAGTATTGGTAGGAAAAAAATCAAGAGACTAAACCATCATAAAATCAACTCAGATATTGTATCAAGACAGGATATGACAAATTCTCTAATATGATTTGATGAACTATTGATGTAATATTTTGTACTGTAATGTCCCTCTCTGGCAACTACCCCCTCAATAGAATAAAAAATTCCCTAAATAGGAAAGTAGACAGGGACCAATATCTTATACTGTATAGCAAAATAAAGTCAAAATGGGTACATGAATTAGATGTAAAGGGTGGTACCTGTAGCGTCATGCACCAGCAGATTCCCAAAAGAATTCTATTGTCAACAGCTTTTAAGATTCGGATTACACAGTAATAGCGAACACTCTGTTTATTCCATTACATATCTAGGCAAACATTCACAATATAATATTCACATCATTACATTTTATTACAGAAAATCAGAATATGGTGTTAATAACAGCTTAACTTTAGAATGGCCAAACAGTTTTCACTGCAATGGCTACAATATTTAGAACAAGGAACAAAAGAGTAATCATCTGGTTTCCCTAAGGGTGAAAACTTTCTCACATAATCATTCATTCAATCAATTCACAATCTTTCACTCATGGGGCAACCATTAACTTAATCAGTCATGATACAATAATCAAACTTCCACTCATGGGGCAACCATTAACTTAATCAGTTACTCATCTAGCAGTCAGTCACTAAGCTAGATTCTCAACTACTAAATATCATTAATCACTAGTACTGTTATTAGAAAACCACACAAATCCTCCATCCCTCAGTGTCCAGCAAACCTCAGTTTCCTCCAAGGTGAGGTCGTTTCTTCATCTTGACTCTGGGTGAACTCTCTGATTCCTTGGATCAACTTCTGTGGTTCCAGCTCCCTCCTGAATCTACCAGACAGTCACCTGGATTCAGAAGCAGACACCTGCCAGGTTATCCTCTAGTCCTCAGAGGTAGACAGCTCCCAGCTCCTTGTCCAGTCTTCAGTGCAATCCCTGGCACACACTGAAGTTCACAGGGTCTAACACATCTCAAACCCTTCACCACTTCTCTTGCCTGGAACTCAAGGATCAGCTAGGCCATGAACAAACAAAGTTTTATCCTGGTCATGCTTCTTCAGTCCACTAGCAGGTCAGCTGGCCCTAGGACCCAGAAGGGATATTGGCATTCTGAGTGGCCTTCACAAGACTCTAATCTCAGGAAAACTCCATCTTTTTTCTCAATCAGCTTCCAGAGGCTGGGAGAGAAGCTTTCTCTCCCTCTCTCCCTCCCTCTTTCTCTCCCTCTCCCTCTCCCTCCCTCCCTCCCTTTCTCTCTCTCTCTCTCTCTCTCTCTCTCTCTCTCTCTCTCTCTCTCTCTCATTTTTCTTTATATACAGCACTGGCCTCCTGTCTCAGCCAAGACCCTTTTCCCATGTCAACAGGGGAGTTCATGTCTTCTCAAAACTGGACAGGGCTCGCCTTCCATACTAGTCCTAAGTTACTAAGTGCTAAGTATCTGCTAAAGTGATTACTCTTGCAACCAGCTCCTTCCACACTTAGCCCTAAGTTACTAAGCCCTAAGTATCTGTTAAACTGATTGCTGTTATAGTACCATAAGCAAAGTAAAAGACAAAGGAATAATTTAGCCATCAGATTTAGGGAGAATGGAAGAATTTACAACCAAATATGAGATAGAAATCATTAAGAAGTGCAAAATGGATAATTGTGATTACATTAAACTGAAAAGTTTTTCACAAAAAAGTGAATGTGATCAAGATTAAGAGAGAAGCAGAAAACTGGGAAAGAATTTCTACAACCAGTGTCTTAGATAATGGCCTTATTTCTAAAATATATAGAATTTATAAGAATGCAAGTCATTCCCTAATTGATAAATGGTCAAAGGATATGAACAGGGAGTTTTCAGATAAAGAAATTGAAGTTATCTATAGTCATAATAAAAAAAGTTTCTAAATCACTATTGATTATAGAAAGGCGAAACAAAATGACTCTGAGATAAATATTATACCTAACGGATTGACTAACATGACAAAATACAAAAATGATAAATGCTAGAGAAGATATGGAGAAACAGGGAACACTACTGCATTGTTGGTAGAGTTGTGAAATGATCCAATCATTCTGAAGAGCAATTTGGAACTATGCCCAAGGGACATATCCTTTTACCCAGCAATACCACTTCTGGGTCTGTATACCAAACAGATAATATACTTCGGGAAAGAGCAACATGTTCAAAAATATTTATAGCAGCTATTTTTGTGGTTGCCAATAAATGAAAATTAAAGGAATGCCCATTTTGGAGGGGTATGACTGAAAAATTGTGGTATATGAATATAATGGAATACTATTATGCTATAAGAAA
>JAQQSW010022300.1:0-10484 GCA_028646575.1 Pseudocheirus occidentalis
GGGGGATGGGGAGGAAGGGGAGAAAAATCTATAACTGAAGTGACTATGGAACAGAATCTTGTAACCTAAAAGTGAACAAACAAGTTAACTTTAAAAAAAATAATAATAAAATAAAATTTAAAAAAATGTATTTTGACTTTGCTTACAATTTAATAAATAATTCCTGTAAAACACCTTAATTGTTTAAGTCTAAGTCTTTTTTGTCTTTTTAAATGTTTTGTTGATATTCTTTCCCACATCTGTCATTTCCCACTAACCCACCATATCTCATTCCCCCCTTTTGCCTTATCCTTTGTAAGGGGTCAAATAATAAACAAGTAACAAATAAGTCAAGAAAGAACACACATCAACACATTGTCTGACTCTGTCTCTCCATCTGTCTTTGTCTATCTACTCTGCGTGTCTCTACTGAGAGCTGTGCAATGTGTTGCACCATCATCCTTTTAAAGCTGGTCATGGTAATCATCAGTGTAAAGCTGCACTCCTTTTTGATCACTTCCTTTTCTGCATGTTTCATAATCATCCCTTAAATAATGAGGGCTAGAATTTTGACAACAGTACAAGTCAACTGCACTGGTTTACAATATGTTGACTACTGCATTTTTCAAGTAAGGGCAGCATTTGCCTTTTTCCACTTCTTTTATGCCTTTCCTATTTTCTGTGGATCACTGACAGTGACTCAGCGATCTTATAAGTCACTTCCAGTTCATTTGAACTCATTCAAGGAGCTAGATGTCTTTTTCCCTAAGGATAATTAGGGCAATGATCTGAGACACTTTTCTTGTACTTTTTAGTCAAAAATTATTCTCCTTGGCAGAGAAAACAGAAGCAAAGTAAGTGTTGATTATCTCTGCCCTCTTTCCCTTATTAGGGAATCAGGGATCGTTGTCTCATTCACCTGGAACAATGATCCTGCCCTTCTTCCTTTGTAAAAATTAGTATTTTTTCCCCCAATTACATATAAAGACAATTTTTAACATTTAGGCTTTTTTCCCTAAATTTTGAGTTTCAAATTCTATTCTTCCATCCCTCTCTCCTTCCCCCACTCCTCGAGATGATAGGCACTCTTACATAGGTTATACATGTGTGATCATGTCAAACATTTTCATTTTAGTCATTTTGTGAAGAAAACTTGAACCAGAAAATAGTATGCTTCAGTCTGTATTCATATACCATCAGTTCTTTCTCTGGAGATGGATGGCATTGTTCTTTGTGGATCCTTTGGGATTCTATTGCTGACAATAGCTAAGTCATTCATAGTTTATTATACAGGATTGCTATTACGGTGTATGGTGTTCTGGTTCTGCTCACTTCACTCTGTTCAAGTAAGACTTTCCAGGTTTTTCTGAAATAATCTGGCTTGTCATTTCTTATAGCATACTAATATTCCATTACAATCATACCACATTTGTTTATTCATTCCCTTAACCGATGGATATCCTTTTAATTTCAAATTCTTTGCCCCCACAAAAAGAGCTGCTATGAATATTTTTTACAAATAGGTTCTCCCCTCTTCTCCCCTTTTTTTTTTATCTCTTTGGGAATATAGACCTAGTGGTAATATTGCTAGATCAAAGGGTCTGTTTAATTTTATAACCCTTTGGGCATAGTTCCAAATTGCTCTTCAGAGTTGGTTGGATCAGTTCTCAACTCTACCAACTGTGCATTAGTGTCCCAGTTTTTCCATAGCCCCCTCCAGCATTTATAATTTTCCTTTTCTCACATATTAGCCAATCCAGTGGGTGTGAGGTGACATCTCGGGGTTGTTTTAATTTGAATTTCTCTAATCAGTAGTGATTTAGGGTATTTTTTCATATGACTATATGGCTTTGATTTTTTTCATCTGAAAACTGCCTAATCATATCCTTTTACCATTTATCAATTGAGGAATGACTTGTATTCTTATAAATTTGACTTAGATCCTGCCCCTTCTTTGATGCATTTATTTTCCTAAACATTGCTTTAAAATTTGTTATTTATAGCTTCCTTTACCTGTCTCTGTTCACTCTGAATTTTTTTATTCTGGACAGTCTTCTGGCAAAGCTGTGTCATGCTTTAGTTTTTACTCTCCACTCATCTGCTCTTATTTCAATTTTCTTTGTATATCTTTTTAAAATTGAAGTTAGTCAGTGAATTTCCTATGAATTCACATTTATCTTTAAAGGTAACTCTTCCCTGTTATTCAGAGATAGCAGGATTGCTCAGAGGATAGAGTACTTGGCTTGTAGTCAGGAAGATCTGAATTCAAATCCAGCTTCTGACACTTCCTAGCTGTGTGACTCTTTGCAGGTCATTTAACCTCTGATTGCCTGACAGAATGGACCCACTGGAGAAGGAAATGACAAACCACTCGTGTATCATCTTTATCATGAAAACCCCAAATGGGGTGACAAAGAGTTGGATACAATTGAAATTACTATTTTATGAACCTTATCTCCAAAAAAAAAATTCTTCTATCCCCTACATAGAATATACACATAATAGATAAATGTTTGATGGACAGTGATGGTATATGGCCAATATTCTATTTCCTTTGAGGACAATACAAAGTAAAAATATGAGTTAAATTCCCAGTTATGAGAGTTGTTGACATTGGAATGGTCACAAAGGACAGCTGTAGAATTTTCTTTTAAAAGGTCTTATAGGGGCAGCTAGGTGGTACAGTGAATAGAGCACCAGCCCTGAAGTCAGGAGGACCTGAGTTCAAAACTGGCCTCTTATGCTGAACACTTAAGTGTGACCTTGGACAAGTCACTTAACCCCAATTGCCCTGCCCTCCCCCCTCCAAAAAGCAAAAAAAGAGAGATTATCATGGTTTAGGGGTTATCCAACTTGAAGTTAGGAATATGAAACAGGTATCTTATGGTTTCTTTTAGCCTAAATATTTTTTAATTCCATGATTAAATATGATCTTAAAGAATGTGTATTTATTTATCTTTTTTTCTTTATCAGAATTCCAGACAGACAAATAAAGGCCATGTCCCTGCTTTGTGTCCCACTCCTCACTTTGCCAGATATCTTACCCCTGCTGGAGGCTCTGCTTACCTACCATGGAGATGAGCCTAAGGAAACCCTCTCTGCTGAATTTTTAGAAGGTGTAAATGAAGCCTTTTTGCAGTAAGTCACATAAAATGTATTCTTTTCCCCCGTTCATATGTTTTTGTTGTTCTGCACTGTGTGGGCAAATGTACAGAAATATTCCCAAATGTATTTTATTTTATTATTTATTTATTTTGCTTTTTGGAGGGGGGGGGCAGGGCAGTTGGGGTTAAGTTACTTGCCCAAGGTCACACAGCTAGTAAGTGTTAAGGGTCTGAGACCAGATTTGAACTCAGGTCCTCCTGACTCCAGGGCCAGTGCCCTATTCATTGTACCACCTAGCTGCCCCTTGTATCCCCAAATTTGGAGTAATTTTCTTTAGAATTATTTGGAATACTGTTTTCTTTCCTCAAGATAAATAAATGCTGTTTTAGTAAGTACATATTTTACTCAGTCTCACATAATAAGATTGAGAAAACTTAAGGATTTGATTTAATTATATTTTGTAAAAGATGCCTATTTATACTAATAATTAAATAACAAATTTTCTCATGATTTAATAATACAGGATTTAATTGTTATTAGAATTTAAATTTCTTTACTTCCTTTCATCCTGAATTCCTTAAGTACTTTAAAATTTTCAAAGGGAACTTGTAGATTCTTATGGACATGTAAACTTTAGAAAGAGTAGTGCTTTGAAAAAATAAAAATACCACAAAAATCCCTGCTTCCAATAACAAACCCAGAAAATTGATATCATATAAATGTTTTATTTTTTCTTTATATAGTTCTTAAAAATCACAGAGAGATACTTTCCTGGAAATAATATTTTAGCTTTATTTTACCTGAAAGATATGGGTCTGTATGTTGTCAAAGCAGATTTATGGAGACAATTATAAGTCAATCCTTGTCAGATGCTAAAGTAGGCACTTACTTTAATACTTAGAAATATACCTACATTTTCTCTTCTAGCATTCTAAGTCTCAGTGAAAATGACTTAGTAAATCTAAATTTTCACTAGTCTGCTTAGCTGTCTTTTTTTTAATGTGTCTCTTCAGTAGTCACTGAGTTTAGGTAATTAAGTTTAAGTTTGCTGCATGTACATCAGTCAACAGAGTAAATATGTTATCTCTTGTTTTTCTCCCTTTATACATTTATTGAAACTTTTCCAAAGGATTATTGTTTTTAAATAAATTGTCCCCTTTTTTGTTTTTACCTTAACCTCTCCTTGTTATAATAAACAGTTCATTTTGCTAAAGTATAGCAACTTTTCTTTTCCCTCATTTACCAAAACTCTGAAATTGAACCAGCTTTAAATCAGAGGAGAGCATTGCTTTAGCATTCTTTTTGAAACCTAACAAAATTCTTTCAGGACAGAGTGGAGGAAAGTAGGTATTTGCTTAGAAATAACAGAGCACTTCACCTACCAATGGACAGACAGAAAATTGAAAACATTGGCTCTGCAAAGTAGCAACTAACTTCATTCCTTCTTATTTTTACATATTATAGTAGGTTCCCCTCCAGCAATGAACACAATTTATTTGGTTTGGAAAATTATCTCTTCAAATACATAAGGAACAGACTGTTCAGAAATACTGGGTGGTCTTTCACTTGTCCAATTCCTGTGGCTTCAGCACAGCAAGTTCCGTAAGCAGTGGTGTAAGATTCTGGAGACTTTCCATGGATAATTGCCCATAGACAGAACATCTGAACTGCATGTTGATTCTATGATGCTGATTCAGTTACTCACTATAAGTCTTTTTTCTCCACCTCCTAACATTGCTTTGAATGTTCTGTGTGGTCATTTACAAACCACATAGTTTCTCTGATTCATGTACCCTGCTGCATATTTAGCTTTCTAGCTATTTGTTTGCCACAATACACCAGTAGAACTGAATGTGTTAAAACTGACTGGGTGTCTTTGGTCTTGACTTCCAAAAAGCAGTCTTATTATGTCTTCATGTGACTAGAGTTGGACTGTCTTTTTTCATCAGCAGATACTTGTTCTCCTACTGAGGTTTTGATAATTTTAAGAAACTTTTCAAGTCTCTGGCCAATCATTTCTGTGGTTGCAGTCACAGAAGCATCTGTGTCCAGACTTAAATTATCATTCCATACTTTCTGGTATACTTATTGAGAACTCTTCATATATCTATTGGAAGTATTAGAAGCAGTGTCACTTGTACTTTAATATATTTGAAAACAAAATGAAAACTTTAGTTTTTTAATTCCTGGAATAATGTTTTTAAAAATAAAATTCAGCTGAGCCTCAAATAATTCACAAATTGTTATCTTTTCCTTTATTAAGCCTCCAGATTCTTCCAAGTCATTATTCTTCCTTTTTGGGTCTTAGGCGTATTTGGGAATTCAACTCAACAAATTAGTACTTGTTCCATGCAAGGCACTGTTGTGCAAACTTTTGGGGATATAGAAATAGAACTCCTTTAAGGAATTAAGGAGGGATTCAGCATATACATAGAAAAGAAGAATGAAGTTTATCTATAGAAGAAGAGAACACAAGCAAAATAGGATTTATGGAAAGTACCTGAACCAAGAATCACCTTAAGGATTCTAAAAGTGTATGTTCCTAGTATGAGGCATGACTTGTCATAGCTGACCAAGGTGAGAAATGGAATGTCCAGTTGAGGTAAGAGTTAGTAGTATGATTTGGACAGTGCATCAATAGGAGTAATATGAAATTAAACTAGAAAGGAATGTAGGAGCTAGATTATGAAGGACTTTACATGTCAGGCTAAGAAGTGTTATATTTTATCCTAGAGGCACTAGGGGTTTTTAAATGATTTTGAGCAGGACAGCTCAAACAGCTGAGCTTCTCTCTATAAAATTTTTTGGTGAATGGGAAAGAGAAGAGACCATTGGTGAGAAGGCCAATTAAGAACCTGTAACATATGACTAGGTAAGCAATATTGAAAGCCTAAATTAAGGTCGTATTCATGTGAGTACAAGAAGTAAATGTGTATGATAAGTGTTAATAAACCTTGACTGCTGTTTGAACACAGGGATGAATGAAATGAAGGAAGAAAGTCCAGGATTGAGAGCCTATGTGAAACTAATGTGCCCTCAGCAAAAGTGAGAAATTCAGAAGAGTAGCAGATAGAGGTGCAAGAAGAAAATGAGTTTATTTTGAACATGAATTTGAGATGCTTATGGGATATTGACATGGAGGTGTCCAGCAGGTATGGTGATGCAGGATAGGAACTCAGAAAGCCAGTTAGTGTGGGATATATAAATCTGGGAGTCATTTGTATAAAGATGATAGAATGCATAATTACGTGGATATTGAAATTCTTAAGCATGAGGGAAAGGACTATGGAGAGAGGAGAAGACTGAGCCAGGAACCAGACATTTTAGTAATAGAGGAAGAGTGACTTAAGGGACAGTAGATGATGGCAGCAAAGATCTGGACAAATAACATCAGCAAATGAAGTGAACCTCAAGTATGGAGGGGTGGCTGACTGATGGCAGCAGAGAAATAGTCTAGAAGTGGTGGTGGAGAGCCAGAAATTTGCTTCCTTGTCTTACTTGGACAGTCACTGAGAATAAAACTTAGCACCCTGCCCTGGAGCAGATTCAAGAACTGAAGAGTCTTCTAGAGTAAGCTAAGTTTCTGTGTGTACCAGAAAAGGGAAAGAGTATGAGAGGAAGAGATCTAAAAATTATGGGGAATTTTTAACCAGAGAGGTAAAGTTACAGAAGGCATAGTGGAAGGAAATATCTTAAGAAGACAGCAGGGTGGGGTGGTGTTTAAGGATGGGAAAGACCTGAGGATTATTTTTAGGCAGCAGCAAAGAACCTAATAGGCAAAAGGGGGAGGCAGCAGGGGAGAGCAAGGGAGGGAAAATACACACTTTTTTTTTTTTTTTTGGAGAGGGGAAGGTAGGGCAGTTGGGGTTAATTGACTTGCCAAGGTCACATAGCTAGTTTTTATGTTAAATGTCTGAGGCTGGATTTGAACTCAGGTCCTCCCGACTCCAGGGCTGGTGCTCTGTGTAAACAAACATTTTTTCCCTATGTATTTTTATTTGTTAAATTTCTCCCAAGTACATGTAAAAAAAAATTAACATTCATTTTTTTAAAATTCTGAGTTCAAAATTCTCTTGCTCCTTCCCAACCCTTCCTTTTCCTTGAGAAGGCAAGCAGTTTGATTTTAATTATACCTATGAAGTCATGCAAAACAAATCCATATTAGCCACATGGCAAAAGAAAACACAGACAACAAAATAGGAGAAAAATATAGTAAAAAAAAAAAGTAGCTTCAGTCTTCATTCATAATTCACTAGTTCTTTCTCTGGAGGTAGCATTTTTCATCATAGGTTCTTTGGAATTGTCTTGGATCATTATTTTAATCAGAGTAGCTCAGTTTTTCACAGTTGATCATACTTAAAATGTTGCTGTTAATGTGGACAGTGTTCTCCTGGTTTGGTTCACTTCATTTTGCATGAGTTCATGTAAGTCTTCCTGTGTTTTTCTGAAGCTGTCCTCATCATTTCTTACTTAGTAAGTAGTAATATATAGTAATAATATTCCATCAAAATTATATACCACAGGTTGTTCAGCCATTTCTCAAATGATTGGCATTCCTTCAATTTCCAATTTTTTGTCACTTTCAAAAAGAACTGCTATAAGTATGTTTGTACTTATGGCTCCTTTTCCTTCAGTGTCTTTGGGATACAGATCTTGTAGTGGTATTGCCGGGGTCAAAGGATATGCTCCATTTTTTTTTTAGCCTTTTGGCCATAGTTCCAAATTGTCCTCTGTGTGAGATGAAAGAATTCAGATTCTGAATCTAAGGTCAGAAAAGGTCTTTATTCTTTCTCATGAGAAAGGACTCTGCCCCTGTCGCCCAAGTGGTGGCAGGGAGAGAGCAACAGGTAGAAGCCACCTGTGTCCATATTCTCCAACATAACCAAAAAGGACCGAGAACCTGAGGTGGGACCGAGAACCTGAAGTCAGGCTGAGTACCTAGCTGTCTGACCTAATGGGACCTGAGAGGTCAGGCACACAAAAACAAAACACAAAAAACACACCAAAAAAGCACACATCCAAGCTACTTGGAGGACAAGAAAGCAGTAGGGAAAGAGAAAGGCTTACCTACCTTCCAGTCCCAGCTGGAGAAGAGCTTGAGATTAGCAGTGTTTCCCAGTTTCAGGGAACCATAAAAATGAAGAGGGTACCCAAAGAGGGTTAGAGTTGCCTGAGACCCCAAAATACCAACTTGCCAGATCCTGCGGAAATAATTCCACTCAAGTCTTCGAGCCAAAGAAAAGTAAAGTTTATTGAAAGTTCAAGTTTGCCATGTGGGGTAGACTCTTAAGGAGCCAGTCTATGCTAGGTCGTTATATGACACTTTCACACAGTAAGTCTGTGTTAAGCTATTCTTTGGTGCTCTCACAGAGCAAGTTTGTGCTAGGGCATTCTATGGAGCTCTCACACACATGGAGGGAAGATGGGATTCTTACATACAGAGGAATCTAGTAGTGATATAGAGGTGGAGTTTTGGGGAGGGTCAGGAGGAGTCAATGAGGTCAGACTCCAGTAATGAGTTGGGGGAAGGTCTTCAGGAGGAATTAATGAAGTCAATGCAAGAGTGGATTTATATTTTGATAGGCTCCAGGGTGGGAAGCAGATGGACAATGGATGGCTAGGCTAGTAACAGAGGTTTGGGCCCAGCCACAATGAAATACTTATGGCCTCTGCAAATGCCTCATCAAGTGGGAAGATTCAATCAGACTTCAAGGGGTTTCCCAGAGCATGTACCTCAAAGATTCAAAGAGAGCTCAAGGAGGGTCCCAGAGCCAACACCTCATCACTTCCGTGCTGCTTTTTTTCTTTTTGGGAGTTTGACTTATCCCCAAGGGCATTCTCATGTTCTTTTTGTTCTCCACACCTTTCTTGCCTTCTCTTTTTCCAGGTTAAATAGTATTGAATCAAGGTTCTACTCTGTCTGGTGCCCCTTCCAAAAGAGCTGGGAAGCTCTAATATTTTCCAATAGTTTCTCTAATGGCTTTTTACCTCTCCATCCCTTGTCTTCTTATAAAGTAGTATTATATCATCACTTCTCAAAACATGAGATCACATTTTTTTTCTTGTCTACATCCCTAGGTGTAGATGTTTTCAAGCCCTCTGCAAGTTGAGGGCTTGGTTGGTGGCCTCTTACAAGAAAGTTCCATGTGGTTAGCTACCATTGGGTTTTACTTTTCTACCACAGCTTCCTCTCCCCTTTGTCTTTTGACACATGCTCAGCACTACTGGGTCTTGTCTCCCTGCCCTTTTGTTCAGTCTCTAATAGGGCACTACTCTCCCTTCCCTCATCAAATGGGTGGCATGACAGATCAGAATGATTTGTTGCCATAAGCACATAGTATTAAAATCTACTTAAGAGGGGTGGAGCCAAGATGGCGGCGTAGAAGCAGCAGTTTCACAGCTCCCACATAGCCACCTTAAATACCTATAAAATACAACTCTTAAACAAATTTTAAGGCTCCAAAACTCACAAAAATACAGAAAACACATTTCTCACTGAAAGCAGCTCGTCAGGTGGAGCTCATCGCAGGCCCAGCCCCAAACCTCAGCCAGGCCCCAAGGCAGTTGGGAGGAGCTGCAGCTGCAGTCTACAGGAGAGCAGATCTGTGGCACCTGGGGTGGTTTCCACATTTATCAAGCCAGGAGAAATAAGGCTAAGAGAAAAGTCAGTGCAATTTGAGCTAAATTTGGGGGAGAAAAGCAAGTCCAGCTGAACTGCCCCCAGGACAAGGAAGCAGCAGAAGTGGTGGGAAGCAGCAGGAATGGCTGCAAGTGGCAATGGCCTCCACTGGGCTGCTTCAGAGCTCCTGGCCTGCAGATTGCAGGGGGCTCAAGACAATTGATCAGGGCCAAGGGCTCTTGTGTTGAGCAGCCTGGATCCGGATCATGGTCTCGAGTGGTGGTCCTGGGGTGCGCTTTCAGCAAGCCAAAACTGGTGGGGGTTGCAGCAGCCCCTAATAACTCTGGCAGCTGTGAAAACCCAAGCAATTTGGGACAGAGCTTTTCCCAGCCCTGGGAAGCAGAGTTCCACAGAGCTAAAAAATTAAGCAATTAGTTGACTGGCCAACATGAGGGAAAGGAAGCAAAGTAAGAACTCCAGAAATAAAATTCAAGAATCCTTTTTTGGGGACAAAAAGGATCAAAGCATGGAACAGGAGGAAAACAACACAGTCAGAACTCCCACACCAAATGCTTCCAAGAAATATGAAGATTGCCTACAAGCCATAGATCAGCTTAAATAAGACTTTGAAAACCAAATGAGAGAAGTGGAGAAAAAATTGGGAAGAGAAATGAGAATGATGTGAGAAAATCTTGAAAAGAGAGTCAACCACCTGACTGAAGAAAATAACACCTTAAAGAACAAATTAACTCAAATGGCAAGAGAGGCCCAGAAAGCCAAT
>JAQQSW010022301.1:0-10484 GCA_028646575.1 Pseudocheirus occidentalis
ACACCTTGGCAGATGTGGGGGTTCTGGAGGCTGTAGAACCGCTACAGGCTGGCTGCAGGGCTCGGCTCAGCTCCTTCCCACCGTCCCAGGCCTGGCCGAGGTCTCGGCTTCCGGCTGTTCCAGCCTCCGCTCCGGCGGCCGCGCTGAGCCCCTGCTGCTGAGCTGCCTTCAGCGAGCACTGTGTTCTCTGTATTTTTGTTAGTCAGAGAGTCCTAGACTTTCCTAGACTTTATCTGGGCTCATATTTTATGGGTGTTTAGGGTGGCGGTGTGGGAGCTGCGGGACCTTGCTGCTTCTGTGCCGCCATCTTGGCTCTGCCCCTGCAAATTTCTTAAAGGGAGGTAAACTGTGGAATAATTTTGTATTAATGAAAAAGGCAACTTCATTCAAAGCTTATTACTATTGTGGAAATACCTGTTTAGACAGTGTTTTATGGTGCAAGCATGTTTTATTAGAAGCAACTTATTAGTTTGGAATTAATTACTTAAGGATCCTCCAAAAGCTTTTTTTTTAATAATTACAGTCAGGAGGACTTGAGTTCAAATCTGACCTCAGACACTTGACACACCTACTAGCCTTGTGACTTTTGGCAAGACACTTAATGCCAATTGCCCTCTGACTTATATGCATGTATATTCTTTCTTCAGTGAGGTATTTACCATGCTTTATAACCCCACTGGTCAAGCTATTGTTGAAAGAAAAAAAACTGCACCCTTAAAATTGCTCTTCAAAAACAAAGGGGCAACCTGGTACCTGGGAACCTCAGATGAATTCTAGGGTTGTCATTACTGACCATACAATTAGCTATTATAAAAGGTCACAGCCCCAGGCAACTGCAGCTACTGAATGGGTGATGTGGAAAAATGTTAAGGGATAATAATATGGTCTGCACTCTGTGTGTGGCCGAGGTGTTTTTTTGTATGTTTCCACAGATGATAAGAAGGCAGTTTGGATACCAGAAAGGAGAACAAGGCCTGTGTCAACAAATGCAGAGACCATGCATTTGGCCCATGGCCCACCCCCAGGACGAGAACCAGGCGAGCCCCACAGTGGAGGATAAGGTGCCAGAGCCAAAATGAGGGCAAGCAGATCTCACATTTTTGAACTGTAGGACTGATGTATCTGCTTGCCATCAGGTGGATCAGCAAAACTATGTTTCCTGGCTCAATGACATGAACTTTAAACAGAGACATGGAGGGGATCCTAAACAAATTGGTTTGGACACTTCCCCAATAGCAACAATCTTTTCTGCTTTTATTCCTAATGGGCCATACTTAAGCAAAACTGACCACAGTTTTGTATGGGTCTGTCTAGGGGGGAGATATGCACTCATAAGGGGAAACCATAGTAATGTAAATATCACTAGGGTTGATAAGCATTATAATGTAACCTGTATTAATTGTAAGGTTTCTGAATGCCATGATAATACTTCTTTGGGACAATTGCTATTTGTTATAAGAAGACCAGGTATAATTATGCTTCCTGTGGGGAGTGAAAACTGCTGATCATTCTATTACTCAAATCAATCACCAGTTGGCTTTTAATCAGAAAAAAGAGGTGTATTTCTTGTATTGTTGTTGGGATAATTGCTTTAATTTCTACTATAGTGAGCAGTGTTGCTATGTCTACTTCTGGTAGCACCATACAAAATCAGATAGTGAAAGCTCAGTTTTTGCATGAATTGTCTGCCAATGTTTCATGAGGATTTTTGTTACAAGCAGAAATCAATAAGAATTTTGATAAAGCAGTAACTCAGTTCAAAGATGATGTAATTGCCTTAGCTGAAGAGATTGAGCTGATGCAAGTTAAGCAAAAGTTAATATGTGATTATAGATATATGTAAACAAAAAACATATAAAAAATATAATGAGCCAGAATATGGCAGAGCCCAAATTAAAAATCATCTTAATGGGCTATAGGGTGACCGTAACATATCTCTTGATATAAATGACTTGGAGGACCTGGACTACCTCATGGATAAGTAAAGACAACAATCCTTATTACCAAGTCTTGAGGCACAGAACATAGCAGATTGGATTAAGAGAGCTCAGGGGATATTACCTGGGCAAACACAACAAATTATAAGCTACATAGAAATAGGGGTGGCATTACTGGATTTATGTACCTGCTTACCCATCCTTATTTAGTGTTTTTCTTGCATCATTCAACAAGTTATACATAATGTCCAGCTGCATGATTCTGCACGTGGCCCCATATGGTATAGGGGGGATGCAACCAGGAGTGTAACAGGGCTTTGTTAATGGGATATACCCCCCTCCTATAAACATAAAGGGGAGAAGCAAAGAACTCCCAGGAGTCTATTAGGGCTTCATTAATGGGATGCTCCCCTCCATTATAAATAAATAAAATGGGGGAAATATTGGGGACCAAGACTTTCTGGGGTCTTGGCACACTAGCTCCCCAGTTCTACAAGGTCATTACTCAGATATGCAAGGAAAGTATAATCTTGTTGGGTGGATGCTCTCATTGGTTTCTTGAATATCTAAGGAAATAGCTGAAAGTTAATTTGCAAGTTTGGATTGGGGCACCCGGTTCCAGAAGTGATTCTAGGATAAAGGTCTTAATGAGTGAATAGCCTTGGGCTGGGGTCAGGGAAAGGCAAGACCCAAATCACGTAGTCACCCCTGCAATAAAGAATATAAGCTCTATGATTTTCTTGTATCCTTGGGTTAGTATGGAATAGCTCTGCAATAAACAGACTATGATATACATCCCCATCTCTCTGTCTCTTTCCTTTATTCAGTTTTTCTGGGTAGAAGATTCTTGATTTTAATCTTACCTCCTTTGACATCTGGAATACCATATTTTAAGTTCTTTAATAGCATAAAGTAGAAGCTGCTATATTTTGTGTTGTCCTGTTGTGTTTCCACAGTACTCAAATTGTTTCTTCCTGACTGCTTGTATTATTTTCTCTCTGACCTATAAACTACAGAATTTTGCTATAATATTCCTAGGAGATTTCATCTTGGTATCTTTTTCCAGAGGCAATTGGTGAATTTTTTCAGTTTCTATTTTGATCTTTGGTTCTAAAATATCAGGACAATTTTATACGAGAATTTCTTGAAAGATGATGTTCTATACTCTATTTTTGATCATGTCTTTAAGGTAGTCCAATAACTTTTAAATTATCTTTCCTGCATGTATTTTTCATGTCTGTGGTTTTTCCAACAAGATTTTTACATTGTCTTCAGTTTTCTGTTTTCATTTTTTAAAATGTGTTTTATACTGTTTGATTTCTCATAAAGTCACTAGCTTCCATTTACTCAAATCTAATTTTGGAGGAATTATTCTCTTCAGTGAATTTTTGATGTTCCTTTTCCATCTGAAGAATTCTGGTGTTTAAGACATTCTCCTCTTTGGTTTTGTTGACCTCTTTTGTCATTTGAATTAGTTAAATTTTTTAGGTGTTATTTTCTTCAGGCAGTCTGTTGACTCATTTTTTCATGACTTTCTTCCATCATTCTCATTTCTCTTCCCAATTTTTCTTCTACTTCTCTTACTAGATTTTCAAAATCCTTGTTGAGCTCCTCAGTGGACTGCATTGAGTTCATTTTTTGAAGGCTTTTGCTGTAAGAGTTTTGACTTCATTAACTTCTTCTAGTTCCATATTTTGATCCCTTTTGTCCCCCCAAAAGGATTCTATGGTCTGATTTCACTTCCTCTGCTTCCTCATCTTGCCAGCCAATTACATGACTTTTGAATTCTTTGCCATGGTAGTACTCTGCTTCCAGAGTGGAAAGTTTTCTGTCCTAAAGTGCTGGGTATTCGTTCCGTTGTTTTCAGAGTTTCTTTCAGACTGCCTCAGAACTGTGATGAGGACTGTCTCTCCACAGCCTCAACAAACTCTACCATACCAGTGCTCCTCACCTGAAGGGACAATTCATGCCCTTATAGTGAGTAAGTTTATTTTGCCCCTAAGATGACTTATCAAGGATATGCTCTGTGTAACTTAGCTGCTAGTTACCATGTCCCAGGAAATAGCCATTCTTATCACCGAGGTATGCTGAGGGGAACTGGCTATTCCCCCAAGCTTGCCATTAAGTAACTCTTATCTTGCAGCAGTTCACATCCCCTTCCTTGATAGGGGGAAACACAAAGGGCCAGCTGCTAAGCTTCCTGGCTTGGAGCAGCTTTTTTTGTTTAAGCAAAGCATGAAATTCCCTATGGCCCCTTCCCCCCTTGGGAATCTCACCCCATGGAAGAAACATCCTGCCTGGGATCAAGAGAAACCCTGATGGCTGTATCCGAGATTCCCCAGCCAGCTTATATGGCCAGGTGTTGGTGTTTCTCTCCATCGTGATGACTGTAAATATGTATGAATATATTCCTTGCAATGGTGATGTTTTTCCCTTTCATTCTCTGTTTACCTTATAAGTATTCCTATAATTATATTCTTCCTGCTTCTGTGTGTACTGGGACTTTACTTACATTTTTCTGAGACTTCCTGTATTATTCCATGAGTATAATTTATATAGATATTGTTTTCTTCTTGTGTAGTGTGGGTGTGTGTGTGTAACATTTGTGGGAATGAATGGGAACCTAAGTTCTACTCAGAACATCACCCCATGACTACCACCTAAGATTGTGACCCAGATCCAAGAAGGGAAAAGCAGAAGAATCCTTCCTCAGTTCCAGCAGAGAGATTCCTGCAAATTCCCTCTAAACTGTCACTTGCTCCCCCTATGATCTGTAGGTCAGAAGCCAGATGCAGCAGTGGCAGCACTTTCAGGCACCATCACTGCCACTGTCCCATGGGCAGGTGTTGAACCACACTCTTCTCTCACCCTGAATGGACTGGGTTCCCCATTGACCTTTTACCTCCTTTTTGGCATTTATGGGTTGTGAAGTCTGGAAACTGCTACAGCTAGAAGTGATTCACTTTCCTGAAATCTGCCCTGGCCAGCCTGTGCTGGTCAGGGCCACCCCAGGTCTAGACCTATGATGCTCATGTGGGACTGCACTTGGCTGCCAGCCTGCTGCAATACACCCTTTTTTTCAGCCTGCCAGGCTGGCTTCAGCCAGAGATTTGAATCTCTGTCTCACTCTGTGGATTCTATATCGCTAACATTTGTTTTGAGTCATATTTTACAGGTATTAAACTTGGTTTGAGTGGGACCCCAAGCAAGTTCCTGCTTTTACTCTGCCATTTTGGCTCCCCCCAGTGGTTTCTATTGGTAGTTTATTGATATTTAATTCCTAGCCTCTTATTTGATCATTAATTTCGATTAACACATTAATTCTTAAATCATCTCTCTTAAATCTATTTTCAGGCCATTTGATTTCCAGTGAGATATTTCACATTTTCTTCTATTTCTTTTTTTCATTCTTTTTTGTCTTTTTTTCTTTGATGTTTTATGGAGTCATTAGCTTCATTTTGCCCAATTAAATTTTTCTAGGACTGATTTTCTTCAGTGTACTTTCATACCTCTTTTTTCCATTAGGACAAATCTAATTATTAAAGAATAATTTCTTTGGCAAACTTTTTTGCCTCCACTATCATATGATCAATACTGTTTTTTAAGGTGTTGTTTTTTCAGTGTATTTTCTGCCTCTTTAATAAAGTATTGACTCTCTTTTAAAATTTTTGAATAACTTTAGTTTATTTTACCAATTTCCCCTCTACCTCTCTTATTTCATGTTGTAATAGTAATCGATTTATTATATATTTAGGACTAAGTAGATCAGATACTTAGGGCTAAGTAGAACAGATACTTAGGGCTAAGTAGCACCTAGTAACTTAGAGCTAAGTATAGAACTCCTCCATTAGTGAAAAGGTGTGAATTCCCCTATTGACCTGGGAGAAGGCTATTTGTTGAGACACTCCCCTGTTGACCTGGGAGAAGGCCAGTGTTGTATAGAAGGCAGAATTTTAGCTTGCCAAGGGAGATTTTGGATTTGGCTCCTCTGGGAAGCTGACTGAAGACATGAATGGGATGGGACTTTGTTTGTTCATGGCCTGGCTGATCCTTGAGTTCCAGGCAAGAGAAGTCCTGAAGGGTTTGAGGTGTGCTGGACCCTGTGAACTTCAGTGTGTGCTGAGGATTTCCCTGAGGAATGGACAAGGACCTGGGAGCTGTTCATCTCTGAGGACTGGACAAGAGCCTGGCAGCTTTCAGCTCCTGAATCCAAGTGATTGTCTGGCAGATTCAGGAGGGAGCTGGGACCAGGGAAGAGGATCCAGGGAATCAGAGAGATCATCCAGAGTCAAAATGAAGAAAAGGCCTCCCCTTGGACTAAACTGAGGTTTGTTGCAAATCAAGGGGTAGAAACTTTGTATGGTTTTATAAGAAATTTATTTGGAAACTAAAGTTAATGGTTGCTCAATGAGTGGAAGATCAGTATACTGTGAGTTGTTGATTGAATCAACTCCCTCTTATGGAAACTAGACGATTTTTTAAACTTACTTTCAGGTCATTTACTAGTCCAATAATTTGCCCAAAAAGGAGGGAGAAGTCATATTTCTATAATGGTGTAGTGATGTATATCACATTTGAGTTATAAATTATGAATGATTATCAAATAAATTCTGTTGCTATACAACATTCTTTCTTGAAGACCTACTTATCATCCTTGTACATTTATGTATCAAATTGTTCGTTTCCAGAAATTCTTTTCTCTCCCCAATTATAATGTAAGCATTTTGAAGAGATAAATTATTTTTTATTAAAATTTGTATATTTAGTGTTTATAACAGCTCTTGCAACATATTAATCACTTAATAAATATTTTTTCATGATTCATTTATTTATTTGCATTGAACTTTTTATGTGTAAAATATTTTATGTTTTACTGAAATAGCTTAGTGGGCAAAGAATAATACTGGTCTTGAAGTCAAGAGACCTGTTTGTAATATGATCCATGTTGTCCTGTTTAAGTCATTTACTTCCCTGGATTAGGCTTGGTTTCTCTCAAAACACAAACATCATCAGATTTTTAAAATAAGGAATGATAGATCAAATTACCAAATTTTAGATGCAGAGTCATTGAAATTAACTATTTCAAACTGTTCATTTTATACAAGAGGGAACTAAGGATGGAGTAGTAAAATAATTAGTTCCAGTTTTCACAGGGTCCTTTTTTCTGATCACAATAATGATCAAACAAAACTGATTAAAATGGCTGAGAAATAATTTAATCTACCTCATTCTGACATAAATTGATGCAACTATTGCCATGTAGTAAGTTGTGATGAGTAATGATTTTTACGAAATCCCAAATTGTTCAATTTCCATGAAATCATTTGCTTATTAAAATCAAGCAAAATTTCAGAGAAACTGTATTTTGTGACTGACTAAAAGCCAAGCATTGGAAAAATGACTTGATGTATTGTACAAACCCAGCTGTCACCAGAATGTCCATTTGAGCATTTTGTGATGGACTGTCTGATTCAATTTCCTTCTGATTCTATTCTGCTGCAGTGAGGAGGAAGGAAGGGGACTTTTGGTGCACTTATACTTGCAAATGAAATCAGAAAGCCAAGCAAAATAAATTCAGTATATTCAGGCTTTTATTATGTTTTCTACTGAGCTTGTGAACTTTGATATTTTGATATGGATTTCCAGTGACTGACAGAAAATTCAATATTCAATTTGGTAGTAAGGGTCCATTTGAAAATACAAAGGTTTATTTTTTTCTTTTTTATGATACAGTTCAATAGGCATTCAAAATATTAAAAGTTCTTTTAGAAGAGGATGAAATTTTTCTTTAATGTGTTTCATTTCTAGACTTATCCTATTCCTTGATATTTTGACAGGAATTTATGTGCTTAATTTATTTTTATTAGGTAATAATCTAAAGAGTGCATAGATGAAAGAAACTATTTTAAAATTACAAACATTAGTGCATATTAATTAAATTGAAAAGAATCTATCATGCTTTCTTTATCATTCTCTTCATTATCCAAAAGGATTTCATTAAATATGTACCACATATCATACATAAATGTACATAATGCATAAATATATAAGTATGTAAACACATGGTATGTATTCCTTAAATGTTTGGTATTTGCTTGGTATTGTGTAAATCATTTCACAAATTTGATTCTCAAAACAACTCTGTGAGGTGGATTCTAATAATATTACTATTTTATAGATGAAGGAACTGAGGCACATAGATGTTAAGTAAGTTGTCCATAGTCATCCATTTGCAAAGTATCTAGGGTTAAATATAAGCTCATAATCCTAATATCAGACACAGAATTCTAACCACTGTACTACCCAACTGCCTATATATATACATACACACTGGCATATATACATGAATGTATGCATAATACATATGTATGTAGATATACCTGTGCATATAGATACACTATGTATGTGATAATTTAGCATATTAATTAAGACAATTTAAAGTCAGAAATAATGGGTTCGAATCTGACTTCTGACATATAATAGCCATGAATGCATAGAAAATCACTATCACTAATCTCATGTCATTATTAGAAAATCTCTCAGACTGTAAATTATGGAATTGCTTATTGAATGCTCATTTCTATATTGTCAGTAACCCCATATAATGTAATACCATGCTGTGACAAAAAAATGTAATGCAACAGAACAGACAATATGAAAGAGATGAGGTGTCTCAGTTTATGGAGCTTATAATGTAGAAGAGGTGATTGGGTACATACATGAGTTTATACAACATATAATAATATAGGTAGACAAAAGATGTATAGAATGCTAGGATAGTAGGTAAAGGCGGTAACATTTATGTCTGGCAATATCAAGGGAAGTAACACCAAAGTTAGGTCATGAAGAATGGGTATGATAATTACATGTAAAATAACGGAAGCATGTAGGATACCATGCTTTAGATTTCCAAAGGAACTTACAAAATGTCTTGTCAAATTTCTTACTTTTAAAATGGAGATCCAGAGATGTTATGAAAATTGTCCAACATGGAACAGTTAATTAATAGTGGAACTAATATTTGAGCCCAGATTTTCTGATTTCAGTTCAAGTTTTCTTTGTACAATGTCATAGTGGAAATAAATAGGAAGATTTTCAGATAATGGAGACATTGTAATAGGAGCAAAGGAGTACTTTAATCCTTCTTTCAGTTATTCAAGTACTTAGCTCCTTGTTTCAGCTCTTCAAGTGCCTTTGAGCCTTACCTGTGATTATATCAAATCTTTGTTAGAAACAGATCCTGTGAAGCCCACAGTGGGAGGAACTTGTCAAATACTAGAATAAGAAGGATATAAGAGGAAGGATGGAACAGGAAGGTGCAGAGGATGTAAAAGCTTGAGTACCAGAAGGGAATGAGCAGAACTGGGAGAAAAGAATGCCTGTGGTTTTAGTACTGTTCTCTGTATTCTGTCTGTGTTGATTTGTGTTTATGTTATCTTGTCACGCAGAAGTATTCTGTCCGTTGATTGTGTTGATTTCACAGTCAGACAGGGAGTGAGAAGATAGTGCTGGCAATGTGTGTGAATGTTGTCTTTTTTTGCAATGATAAGTTTTATTGTTGAATGTCTTTTGCACTCTTTGTTTCTATGAGATTTTTGAGATACAAATTTTCTCCCCATCTTTCCTCTACCACCAACCCAAAAACAGTGATCCCACTGTAAAGCCCCTCTCCCCCATCTGCTCTCTATTATCCCCTTCTCCAACATGCCTCTAACTTTCTGGTAGGGCAGGGAGGGTCTCCCTACCCTACTCCCTGTATATCTTAATTCCTACTTGCATGTACTGTAGAGCTTTAAATTCTAGATTCTTTTGGTTCCTGCCTTGTCAAAAACCCCCACTGGAAGGACAAGCAATTCAATACAGGCGGTACATGTGTAATTACACAGGACATCTTCACGGTGGACATAGTGTGACAGTCTGATCATATGTCCCTCATTCCTATTGCGCTCCCCCTTGTTCTGTTCTCCACCCTGTCCCTGTCCCTTTACTGAAGTGTGTGCTTCCAGCCAACCTCCCCCAGACCCCGCCCTCCCCTCCACCATCCCATGTCTCATTCCCATGCCCCCAAATCTCCTGTGTGGCATCATACCCAGTTTAGAGTTTATGTCATTCCTTCCCAAAGTCAAATTCAGTGAGAATAAATGAAAGTAACGTTGTAACAGTTATCCCTCACCTCTTCTATATGGGATGACTAACCCCATTTTGTCTCTCCCTGTCTCCTCTCATTCTAGTCCTCTCCCACCTCAGAATTTCATGTTTTAAAATATCATACTTTTGTATTCAATTGATCCTGTACCCTCAAAGTAAATATGCACACACATGCCAGATATGTATTCATATGCATATATAGCCTCCTATGCAGACATTTGTGTAAGTATACACACACACACACATATACATTTGTATTCCCTTCACCTATACTCATACTAAGAAAAGTTTCAAAATCATTATTATTGTCTTTCCACATTGGCATGTAACTAGTTCAGCTTTGATAAGTTCCTTATGATTTCTTTCCCATGTTTACCTTCTCATGCTTCTTGTGTTTGA
>JAQQSW010022302.1:0-10484 GCA_028646575.1 Pseudocheirus occidentalis
CCTCCCCCCTTGTTCTGCTCTCTACCCTGTCCTTGTCCCTTCATTGAAGTGTGAGCATCCAGCATCTCACCCAGACCCTGCCCTCCTCTTTATCATCCCCCCTTTTATCCCCATGCCCCCCCCCACTCTCTTGTGTGGCATGATGCCAAGTTTAGTGTTTATGCCATTTCTTCCTTAAGCCAGATTCAATGAAAGCAAATGAAAGTAAAGTTGTAGCAGTTATCCCCTGCCTCTTCCACATGGGGTGATTAACCCCATTCTGTCTCTCCCTGTCTCCTCCTACTCCAGTCCTCTCCCACCTCAGAATTTGCCTTTTAAAGTATCACCCCTTTGCATTCTCTTGAACCCATGCCCTCTATACACCCATATATACACGTGCTCAAACATGCATTCATATGCATATATAGCCTCCTATATACACATATGTGTAAGTATACATATATATCCATTTGTATTCCCTTCACCTATCCTCATACTATTAAATGTTTCATAAGTTACTATTATTGTTTTTCCATATTGGCACGTAAATAATTCAAATTTGATAAGTTCCTCATGATTTCTTTCTCACGTTTACCTTCTCATGCTTCTTGTGTTTGATTGTCAAATTTTCTGTTCGCTTCTGCTTTTTTCAGCAAGAATGCTTGAAAGTGCACCACCTCATTGAAAGCCCCTCCAGCCCAGCTGCCTTTCTCTAATCTCTATTTTTCACACCTTGCTACATGTGGAGTTGCTGGAGGCTGTAGATCTCTCTTGTAGCCTGGCTGTGGCTCTGTTCAGCTGGGCTCCTTCCTACTGCCCTGGGCCTGGCTGTGGTTTCGGTTTCAGGCTTAGCTGGCCTTGGCACGCATCCTGCTGCGATGATCCCCTGATACTGAGCTGCCTTCAGTGAGAGATGTGTTTTCTGTATTTTTGTGAGATTGAGAGCCCTAAAATTTGTCCAGAGTCATATTTTATGGGTGTGTAGGGTGGCTGGGTGGGAGCTGCAGGACCTTGCTGCTTCTACGCTGCTATCTTGGCTCCAACCCCCTGAGGAATTTCTTAGAGATACAAAGATGGATTTAATATTGTTATACACCCAAAACCAAAAAGAAATATCATTTTTAAGGAGTCATTTGTTGATCTTGAATATGTTGTTCATGATAAGCATTTACAAAAAGATCACCATGAAACAAATTACAGTTTATATGTTAATATCTGTTACAGACTATGAAGAAATATATGACACACCTGAAAAGATCCTTGACATTAAATCAGAATAAAATGATAACCAGTGACTTCAATGGAATATTCTATATAGGTAAGGAAGGCAAGAGATATATGGGAAAGTATGGGTCAGGAATAAAGAATGTGAGAAGACCAAGATTTATGGACAACAAAGAAAAATTATCTCTATAACATTAATCAACCAACCAACCAATCCAAAGTCATTCATTAAGTATCTATTGTGTGCCAAACATTGCAAAACAAACATAAAAAATAAGATAATCTCTTCTTTCAATGGGCTTAGATTCTAACGTATATGCAAATATATGGCTCCCTAGTCAAGGTTTACAAGGATGAGGCAAATTTTAAAAGACCCAAGTTCATAGCCATTTTTGGAAATACATTTATGAAACACATGAATGGCTTATGATATAACACAAGGAAATTCAGGGACAGGATCTACTACAAGTATTTGTGAGCAATGATATTAGATCAGTCAGATGCAGTGATTAACAGAATAAAAGGACATAACTAGAAGTGGGTGCCTGTCACAGCCCTTTACAGCAAGGAAGGGGGTGGAAGGTAAGTTCTGCCAGTTCCTTCTAATTTTATCTCAGTGTTCTAGCTACTTAAATGAGTCTATGTATCTGGGATGAGGGTACAGGCATATCTATCTCTCCCCTTTCTCTTTAGTATTTACTTTTTGTGGACTTTTTTGGAGGCCTCCATTTGAAGAAAGGACCCATAGAAGTCACTGCCACCAGCCTTCTGGGTAGTATTATTACTGCTCCATGGATCAAGGGCCAGACTCTGTCACCTCCCTCTTCATGTTGCTGTGTTATCTCCCCTCTACTTCTCCAATGATCTTCCCCAATCTCCCAATGTATAGGAAAAAGCAGCCTTTCATTCCTGATCTTGCACCAGCTTCCATTCTCCCTAAGCAGTAAATAAATAAAAAATCCAAGGTCGTTTTGGCCTTACCAGAGGAGTGTGTGTGTGTGTGTGTGTGTGTGTGTGTGTGTGTGTGTGTGTGCATGTGAGTGTGTCTGTGGTGTGTGTGTATTTATGTAGTGGAAAAAAGAGGGAACAATCACATTAATTATAATAATCTCACATAAGTTTAATCAATGTAAATTAGTTGCCATGACAAGGAGAACAAAAATACCCCAAACAAATAAGTATTTTGGTTAACTTGACTTCACTGGTAAATCAAGAGATGTAGTAGTCAAAGGCTTCCAGTTTAGTATAAACTCATTTATAAAATCTTGTGAAGAAAATTGATATATTCTAAATAGTATTGCTTCATTTAACAATAAAGGAGAAGGGCACCATTCTTTTTATATGAAGAATAGTAAAATAATTTTAAAGAGACTTATTGATGAAGGTTGAGCCAAAGTGGTGGAGTAAATGCATGGACTCACCTGAGCTCTCCCCTCAAACCCTCCAAATACCTTTAAAATGACTCTAAACAAATTCAAGAGCAGCAGAACCCACAAAAAGATAGAGTGAGACAAATTCCCAGTCTAAGACAACTTGGAAGTTCAGGAAGAAAAATTTCTTTCACCTGAGTGAGAGTGAAATGCACATCAGCACAGCCCAGGCCCAAGGAAACTAGGAGCAGGCCTTGGGAGAGACTGAATATTTAGTGGCAAGTGATTGCTTCTCAAGCTCTCAGCCCATAGGTGATAAGTGGGTCAAATAACTGGTCAGAAGGAGAATGCTTGTGCACAGGTGTATTGGGGGGTCATTGGTAAGAATAATATATGCAATTTATGGAAGTAATTTTGATGGATTTGCATATTTGTCCTGATCTGGGTCACAAGTCATGGAAGAGCTCAAAAAGGATTTTGAAAAGCAAGTAAGAGAAGTATAGGAAAAACTGGGAAGAGAAATTAGAGTAATGCAAGAAATTATGAAAAATGAGTCAATAACTTGGTAAAGGATACATTAAAAAATCTGAAGAAAATAAAGCCTTAAAAACATACTAGGCTAAATGGTAAAAGATATGAAAAAGCCAATGAGGTGAAGAATGCCTTAAAAAGATAATTAACTGGGGCGGCTAGGTGGCACAGTGAATAGAGCATCGGCCCTGGAGTCAGGAGGACCGGAGTTCAAATCCGGCCTCAGACACTTAACACAAAAATCTAGCCGTGTGACCTTGGGCAAGTCACTTAGCCCCAACTGCCCTCCAAAAAAAAAAGCAAAAAAAAGATAATTAACTAAATAGAAAAGGAGGGTCAAAGGCTCACTGAAGGAAATTATTCCTTAAAATTAGAATGTAGCAAATAGAAGCTAATATGGTTCTGAGAAATCAAGAAATAATAAAACAAAACGAAAAGAATAAAAAGATGGGAGACAATATGACATCTTATTGTAAAAGCAAATGACTTGGAGAATAGATCTACGGGAAAGAATTTTAAAATTACTGAATTACCTGAAAGCCACAATCAAAAAAAGAGCCTAGATTGCATCTTTCAAGAAATTTTCAAGGAAAATTTCCCTGAGAGTCTAGAACCAGGGTAAAATAGAAGTTGAAAGAATCCACTGATCAACTTCAGAAAGAATTCCCAAAATGAAAACTGCCTGGCATATTATTGTTACATTCTAGAGTCTCTAAGTCAAGTCAGAAATAATGGAAGCCATCAGAAAGAAACAATTAAAGTATGGTGGGGCCACATTCAGGATAATACAAGATTTAGCATCTCCTACATTAAAGGATAGGAGGGCTTGCAATATGGTATTTTAGATAGCAGAGAAGCTAGGATTACAAACCAGAATCGCCTACCCAGAAAAACTGCATATAATTATTTGAAGGGGAGGAGGGAAGGATGAACATGCAATGACATAGAGGACTTTCAAGCATACTTGATGTAAAGACCAAAACTGAATAATAAAAAAATGACTTTCAAATACAAGACAACTTCTTGTAAAAGACAAATAGGAAAAGGAAATCCTAAAGGACTTAATAAGGATAAACTATTCACATTCCTACATGGGAAGATATTTGTAACTCATAAGACCTTTCTTATTATTATATAGTTAGAAGGTACAGGTGTCAGTTGATTATGAAGCCATGATATCTTAAAAAATAAAATTAAAGAGAGAGAAGAATATACTGGGAGAAATAGAAAGTGAGAAGTAGAATGAGATAAATTATTTCTCATAAAAGAGGCAGTAAAAAGCTTTTATATTGGAGAGAAAGAGGGGAAGTATTGAGGAAAATGAGTGAACCTTTCATCAAAATGGACTGAAAGAAGGAATAACACACTCAACTAGATATAGAAATCTATCTCAACCTATGGAAAAGTATGAGTGGAAAGAGTTGAGAGAAGGAGGAGTTTGATAGAAGGGAGGGCATATTAGGGGAGGGGTAGTCAGAAATATTTAAAGAGAACCAGGGTAAAAAAAGAGAGAGAATAGAATAAACAAGGGGGATAGGATGGAGGGAAGTACAGTTAGCAATAGTAACAGTGAAAAAAATTGAAGGCTTAATTTCTAAAACTTAAAGAGAACAGAGTCAAAGTTTTGAAAAACACGAGCCATTCCCCAATTTATAAATGGTTAAACAATACCAGTTTTCAGGTGAAGTAATCAAAACTATGTATGGCCATGTGAAAAAAAATACTCTAAATCACCATTGATTAGAGAAATACAAATTAAAACAATTCTGAGGTACTACCTCTAAGATTGGTTCATAAGAAAGAAAAGGAAAATGACAAATGTTGGAGGAAATGTGGGGAAAATGAGACACTAGTGCAAGTGTTGGTGGAGTTGTGAATTGATTCAATCACTCTTTAGAGCAATTTGGAACTATACCGAAGCCTTGTCAAAACATGTACATTTTTTGACTTAGCAATATCACTATTAGGTTTCTGTATTAAAAGAGAAAAAAACCAAAAACAGAAGCGAAAGATATTCATAGCAGTTCATTTCTGGGGACAAAGAATTAGAAATTAAGGGGATAGCCATCCATTGGGGAATGACTGAACAAGTTATGGTATGTGATTATGATGTACTATTATTAAACTATAAGAAACAATGAGCAGGATGTTCTTAGAAAAACCTGGAAAGAATTGAATGAGCTACTATAAAGTGAAATGTACTGTGTACAAAGTAACAACATTATTATAGGATGATCAGTTTTGAATGACTTGGATATTCTCAGCAATACAGCGATCCAAGACAATTATGAGGGACTTATGATGAAAAATACTATCCATCTCCAGAAAAAGAGCTAATGGTGTCTGAATACAGACTGAAGCATACTTTTTTTAAACTTTATTTTTTTAATTTTTTGTCCATGTTTTCTTTCACAAAATGATTTATGAATATGTTTTGCATGAGTACACATGTATAACCTATATCAAAGGGCTTGCTTTCAAAATGGGTGTGGGGGGAAGCAGGGACGGAGAAAATTTGTAACTCAAAATTTCGGAAATGAATGTTAAAAATAGTTTTTACATGTACCTGGTGAAGATTGTTAATATAAGCAAATAAACAAACAAATAAATAAATATTAAATTAGGGAAAAATATGAAACTTTGTTACATAAGCAACATTATTCTAAGGTCATTTAAGGAAGAAAAAATTGTAGGCCAGCAACAAACTGAAGAAATTTGGAAATTGATTTGTTTTCTAATAAACGTTTTTTTCATTTTCTTTCTTTTTAAAAGATATAAAATCACCTCATATGGCCTCTAATCTTACAATCCTGGATATGCTTATCTGGAAATGTAAGTGTAAAGTAAAGGCAGCACTAGACAGAGAGAAAAAAAGAAAAACAGCTTGATTAAACCAATTCAACATATATGTGATTTACACTGGAAGACAAATAATTTTGAGGATACTAAAAGATCCATTCACAAGTTTTCTGAAGGAAGGGAAGATTCCAAAGGTGTAGAAAAAGTCAGACTACATTAATAAGGAAAAGCTAACTATGAAAACAAAAAAATTGCTGACCTACATGACTATTTTTTCATCTATTTACTTTTTTATGGCATTCATTTCACATGTGTCTAAGGCATAGAGAAAGACAGAATTCAGAGGAAACCAATGGACTTTCAGAACTGATATTTCACATTAGATCACATTATCATTATATAGTGGACTACAATGTGTATATAATAAAATATTCCATTGCTCTCATTGTTTTGAGTATTAAAAAAAAACAACAAACCTTAGCAATTGATTGGGAGGCCAAATTTCCACCATAAAAGCTTTCTTTTAACAAGCTGTCTCCCAGCTATAGACTGAATAATTTAACACTCATGAAATATATAACAAAAGAGATAAACATTAAACATCCCTCAGATCACAAATATCAGGCAAGACATAAAATAAGTAGATATAAAGGATTATGAATAAAAAATATTTATTATTCCCTGTGGATGGTAAGGTCCACCAGATACTCCCACTTTTAGATTATATTGCAGTAGTACCAATTCCTCTAACATTAAAGAACATTCTGGATGAGAGATTTAACTACTAAAATGAAGTTGATCTGACTATTTGCATTTCAAGGAAGAAAAAAAGCAATGCTAATTAGATAAGGATTATCTATTAGATTGTGACATATATTAATAGAAAACTTAGGAAGAAGCAGCAGCAAATGTGCAACAAATTAACCCAGAAATATACAGGAGGAGGAAAATATATGGTTTCCCTCTAGAAATTGGAAATTTCCTTTAATGATCCCAAATTCTTTTAAAACAAGTCTCATTTCCAATCAGGTAGGCTAGTGATATATAACTGATTGACATGGGAAGAAAAGTCTCCAAGAAATTGAAAAAAAAGTCTCACACAGGGAAAAATAGAAGGATTCAAGGTGGGCATGGGTTGTTTGCAATCCACAACTATTAATAAATTTCAAAGAAAAAAAGAGAAATAAGGAATATCTTTAGGGAAAGATATTTTAAAGCAGGCATGGCCATGTGGTGATATTATGTAATAAAAGATGAACAGGTCAAGTTGCCATGGCTATTTTCATAAATACCATCAATAAAGCATTACGTAGAACTCTGAAGACTGAATGGATTCTCTATGGTAAAGTTATAGGAAGTTATGGACAAGAGT
The DNA here is from genome assembly GCA_028646575.1 of Pseudocheirus occidentalis. NCBI lineage: Eukaryota > Metazoa > Chordata > Mammalia > Diprotodontia > Pseudocheiridae > Pseudocheirus > Pseudocheirus occidentalis. The sequence continues at coordinate 7,276 of JAQQSW010022302.1, forward strand.
AGCACAGGCATAAATTGGTTGATAATCTAAATTGCTGAAATAGATGAAATAGATGAAATCATGGATCATTTCACATTGTGTATTTGAGAATTAAAGACATCTAATCAACCAGTCAGATGTAGGGTAAGAACTTTTTGGGTACTAGTAATTCACAAAAATCTATTAAATCATAAAAGGAGTTGCCATCTACATTAGTGGAAGGAATAGCCACAGAGATGACATAATGAATGCATGATTTATTTTAATATTAAAGATACACTTTTAGATCCACCCCTGCCCCCATAAATGGAAGATACCAGATCAAAGATATAGGTTTGATACTAATCTTAGAGAGCTCCTAGTCCAACTCATACTTCTTATGGACAAGGAAGCAAGGCCAAGTAATGTAAAATATCTTTTCCAAGTTTGCATTGCCAATTTTCACCAGAGTTATGACTAGAATTCTAGTTCCCCAACTCCCAGACACTTTGTATTATACTACACATTTATTGTCTCCTTTCCCTAATTCATCAATGTGGAAACACCTCAATGACACCTTCATTTTACATTAAAAACTCTTCTGTAATAAAATTGAGTACAGCAGTGAATTCTTCCTTCTTCCATATTGCCCAAATGGAAAACTTCCTAACAGTCTTGACTAGACTCTAATTTCACCCAGTCTAATTCCTTAACTGATCAGAGTTTGAGCTTGCTCACTTGTTCCTGTTTCATGGGTCTCACCCAAGGATTATCACTATGTGGTCTACCTTTTGGTAATGAGACTCTCTAAATAGTTGCTTCTCTTATTAGAAAGTAGATGTGGTCAAGGAATAACTGATGGAAAGCTTAAATACTTATTTGCTGGTTGTTATTCTTCAGTTGTTATGATCATGTCCAACCTCTCTGACCCCATTTGAGGTTTTCTCCATAAAGATAGTGAACTGATTTGCCATTTCCTTCTCCAACCCATTTTACAGATGAGGAAACTAAGGGAAACAGAGTTAAGTGACTTTCCCAGTGTCACATAGCTAGTAAGTGCCCAAGATATGATTTGAACTCAGAAAGATCAATCTTCCTGACTTCAGGACTGAATATCTATCCACTGTGCCACCTATCTGCACCACTTACTTGGTATCCATGCAGTATTAAAACAAATAGGAACACTGTAGCACCAATGCAATATTTACATTGCCCACAATCACATAAAGACTATGAGTATAAATATCACAAGATGGTTGATTGCAAAATATAAGAGGTTCTCCAGGTAGAGGACAGAACTGAAACATTTATTTAGACACCAGAAAATCCAGTCCCCAAACCAGGAAGCTGATTCCATCATAGTACCAAAGATATTAAGGAGCCATAATAACACAGAGAGCCACAACATCCTTTAGCCTTCCCACAATCCAATACAAGATCAATATCCAATGTCACAGCTAGTGAGTGCCTAAGGTCAGATTTGCACTCAGAAAGATCAATCTTCCTGGCTCCAGGCCTGGAGCTCTATCCACTGTGCCACCTATGTGCCCCACTTACTGGTTGTACATACTCTCTCTCTTTCTCTCATCATCTATCTATCTATCTATCTATCTATCTATCTATCTATCTATCTATCTATGAATCTATCTATGTGTCTATGTATCTATCTATCTGTCTATGTATCTATGTATCTATCTATCTATCCATCTATCTATGTATCTATGTATCTATCTATCTATGTTTCTATGTATGTATGTATGTATGCATGCATGTATGTATGTATGTATGTATGTATCTATCTATCTATCTATCTTTCTCTCTATCAATCTGTCTATCTACCTATCTATCTATCTATCTGAACACTGCTAGCATTTTGGATTGAACTTTGCAAAGGATTCATGATAGAATATGGGCAAGAAGAACATGGGATAAAATGATGTGGATGAGAGTTGACTTGCATCAGACAAAGTCTGAAGTAGGAAGCCTGAATTTGTGCCAGATGAGGAAATTTGGGAAGTCAAATGGACATGGAAATAGTGTCATGAAATGTTTTTTTAATTATTGGAATGACACCTCCTGGTTGATTTTGTTTTGTTTTTCTCTTCTGAAAGTATCCTTTGTATCACTGATGGTTGGCATGCTCCATTCACTGTTGCTTCGGTTTAGATTTTCTTTATTTTTTAGAGATACTTTAATGAAACATGTGACACAATCTACTGAGACAGGTAGGTGGTACAGCAGATAGTGTTGGAAATTAGGAAATCTTGTGATCAAATACTGCCTCAGACATAGGCTGTGTGACCTTGACAAATTACTTCACTTACCTTAACCTCATTTTACTCATCTGTGAAATGAGGATAATATTAGGACCTACTTTGCAGAATTGTTGGAAGGATCAAATGAGTTAACATATACAAAACAGTTTACAAACCTTATGGGACTGTAGAAATGCTAGGTAGTTAACTAGTAATAGTATTGCTAATTTTCAGATTGTATTCAAATTTACCATCAGAGAGAACGTGTGTTAATAAAGACCAACATTCTTTGTTTAAGAGTACTTTTCCAGAATTGTATAACCTGTGAGAATTACGATTTCCTTCTGGTGCTAAACATGCCACTGTTTGATAACTTCTGTCATCCTATCAATCACACTGTGAGATATATTTTCAGAGAAAGAAGAAAAACCCTGCTCCCTTCAAAGAAAATAGCTACCATCAATACCTCTATAAACCCATGACACCATGAAATAGGTATCAGGGCTAAATAATTACAAAGAGGATAGCCCATCATCCCAGAGGGAGAAATGCATCACTTGAAAATATTTGTTGAAAAATATTTGAGAAGTTAATACATCTCTGTACCTTATAGCATTGAATAAATGTTTGTTGACTGACTTCCATTCATATGAAAAAATTGCTCCATTACCCTTCCCAGTATCCTCAGTAGCCTTTTCAATGAGTATGTGTGAAATTATGTTAAACTCTAAAGAATATAGCAAAATCCTCATTGTTTTCATGATAATATTAATAGCATTTATAAGAGATGGGGCACAGCCAACATGGTGGCATAGAAGCAGCAAGGTCCCAAAGCTCTGTAATGGTAATTAATTTGTTTGATCAGATGTTAAGTAGATTCTAGTAACCTAGTGTTAAGTATAGAACTCTGTCCATTGGTGAAAAGGTGTGAATTCCCAGAACTCTGTCCATTGGTGAAAAGGTGTGAATTCCCCCGTGACTTGGAAGAATGCTATT
>JAQQSW010022303.1:0-10484 GCA_028646575.1 Pseudocheirus occidentalis
AGAGAATGAGAGGGAGTTCCAGCCACACCAAGCTTAGAGAATGAGAGGGAGTTCCAGCCACGCCAAGCTTAGAGAATGTAGCTAGAAGCAAGTATTGTGTTCTGAAGAAGAGGTCCAGCCATGCCAAGCTTAGAGAATGTAGCTAGAAGCAAGTCCTGTGTCTTGAGTTTTCTGTGCAGCTGTTTCTCCCGGAGTAAGCGGAAGCTGGGAGCTGGGGACACCCGAAGCCTGTTGAGGAAGGGTATAGGTGAAACCTATACAGCCTGACCCCCCAAAACCATAGCACATAACAAAATGTCTTCAAAGAGATAGGAGTATCAGATCATCTTACTTGTCTTCTGAGGAACCTGTATGCAGGCCAAGAAGCAGTAGTTAGAACTGAACATGAAACAAATGATTGGCTTAAGATGGGAAAAGGAGTATGACAAGGCTATATATTGTCACTGTATTTATTTAATTTATATATGCAAAATATATCATACAAAATGCCAGGGTGGGTGAATCAAAAGTTGGAATTAAATTTGAAAGAGAGATATGTTAGACAAACAGGAGTGTAGAAGTTCTTTTATGAGTGGAATGTAGCCTTGCATAGTATCTTGCTGCATGTTGCTTAGTTGGTTCACTTGAGTGCCATAGCAATATGTTTAGAAGTATGATAAGACTGAGTTTGGTCTGAGAGAACAGGGAATAAGCAAGGGGTGAGTTTCATTTAATGACCAATGAATGTTACTACAGTCAGGGAGACAAGCAAGTTGTGCTTAGGGAATAGGAAGACAGCAAAAGTAAATAAATACTTCTCCCATTCTTAGGTTATCTGCATGTGACCAAGGGGGATAAAGATGAAATTGAATTTGGCCACAAAATTTACCCAGCAGAACTTACATTTTTTTTTGTCTTCAAGCGTTGGGTTGTCTGAAGGATGTGGCAACATTTGGGTCACTCTGGTTTTGTCTAGAGGATCAGATTACAATCATGATTTTGTTTCTTCCTGAGAAAACTTAACTATAGATTACAGTTCCTATATTTAAGAAAATCTAGAAAGGAATACTAACACCTAAATGGGTATAGCATAGTCTACTTTTCAAAGTACTGGTACATGTATTATCTTATTTTCTGTAAGGTCATCGGGACAGAGATGATAATTTCCATATGACAGATGAGGCAACAGAGGCAAAGAAAGAATTGGTGACTTTCTACCAACAATTAACTTGTGACTAGGTTGGAACTAGAATTCATATCTTCCTGTTCTTAGTCAGTGTCCTTTCTACCACAAAACTTAGTTGCTCAACTTAGCAACTAGATAAGAGTGAGTGATGAAATGTGTGTGTGTGTGCGCATGCGCTTGCACAGGAGTAGTATTCATCTTATAAGAGGAATCAGCCTTGCAAAAGCATCCATCCAAATAGCAAAATCCCCTCCTACATCTAAAACAATATTTGATCTCCAAGTTCATATCTTTTTAGGAACATATCTACTGTCTAAAGCAACAGCCTGGAAACCTTGGATGGAAGGAATACATCAGAGCAGTTAGGACTGGACTCCTTAGCATCTTTAGGATGGGACTCTTCATTACATTTTTGCTATTACTCAGTTAAATCTGTCCAGCCTCATACTTCCAGGTCTGGAAGTATGAATAAACTCATCTGGTTGAGTGTTAAGGTGTATATTTTGCCTATGTTCTTTCCAAGAGAGCCATAATGAGCCAGTTGTCATCCAAGATGACTGAAGGTTGTTGCAAGGGCTGTTTTTGGTGGTAACATGGATGGAGGTATTGAAGGATAAAATGAAGCCACTTCTGGGGAGGCCACCATGGCGGTAGCAGTGGTAGGGGGTAAGGGCAAGCTGTGGAGTGCAAGTGAGCTACATCTGAACTAGTTACTCTTTCTAAGTAGGTTGTAAGCTCAGTTCACTGCAGAAGGAATGAAAATGTTATCTGTTTCTATCCTCTAAATTTAGGTATCTTTGGACAAAGCCTGAAAGGTTCCTAGTTGTTTCTTTGACTAAAATAAGGAAACTTTTCTTTCAAAGAGAATTCCTTAAAAACAACTACCAGGTGTGAGATTGTTTATGATAATATTTTTTTAAAGACAGGTGTATTCTCATTTCTTTTACATAAATCAAAAGTGATGGAAATGTAGCAATTTTTGGTAAGAAACAATTCTGTCTTCTCATTGTAGCATTTTTCATAAAAGCTTTCAGAAATATCTGCACAATATTGATGCCAAAGTAAAATATCCTGACAGTAAGGGAGAGAACTGAAGTTGTTATTTGTAAGAAGCTTTATAAATGTCATTCAAACATCCCATCTTATTTTCATTTGCTTTTGGATTCTTTACTTAGGCAAATCATGACAAATGCTCTGGAAATTGCTGTTTCCCTGCTAATAAAATCACAAAGACTGCAAGAAGAATTAGTTCTGAAAGAAAAATCTATATTGCATTTCATTGTGTCAGATAAAAATGAAGCTACAGGAAAACCTCATTAATTTAGACTCCACTCATTGATAATTTGTGATAATGGGAAACAGGGCTGGGTGGGCTGGACTGAGTTTCCTTCCTTCACAGAGAGTACAAATTATTGTGTAAATGTAAATTGTATTGCAGGAGAAATGTTATTTATTGATTAATGATATGTCTTAAATACTTAAGAGAACAAGCACCCTCTGGTCTTTTATAAGAACTCATTTCTTCATTATTTTCCACTATGTTGTTGCACAATAGCAAAAACAACCCAACAACAAACATCTGCCTTAGAAGATCTGAATTTTATGCCTGTCTCTTCTTACTACTATGTGGCCTTAGATGATTTCTTTAAAGTCTTAAAGTCTTCTGAAAGAACTGTTCCTATGACTCTTCATGGCATGGGTTGGATTCGGGGTTCTTGAAGACTACTCCTGTGGAGCCCAAGCTCTGGTAGTTTCTACCATAAAGGAAGGGCTTTCAGTATGGTTCTAGTAAGTGACCGAGTATGCTTTCCAAGTATGAACCTAGCTAAGTGTAACAAGGTTCATCACAGCCACTTGGTGATGAATTCTTTGGCCATCACAACCTTTGAAAGAAAGATAAATACAAAATAAATTGTTGTCCTGTGTAGTCCTCCTTTGTTTCTGCAGAAATGATGGCAGGGCGATAGAAGTGGGGGTAGTAAGAACCATAATGTTTAGATCATCTATGAACTTAAATTAGTTGTTGGCAGTCTAAGAGTGAAAGTTTTGTTCATGTCCACCAATTGGACATGCTACTAGAAGAACTGAAGAATGTCAATTTTGACATTCTTAAAGACAAATGAAATCAGAAGAAAGAAGGAATTTGTAGCTAATTGCAAAGATGTCTCACAGGTTCTCCTTGGTAGGTGGTTAAAGGAGTTAGTTTTATTATGTGTCCAATGGCAAAAAGAAACATTTCTTTGTAGACCAGTTGCTGATCTTGTATTGCATTATTTGCATGTGTTGAAAAGTATTTGCAAAAAGATGATCATGGAAATAATTATAGCTTATGCAGAGTATGAAGAAATAGAGAAATTCCATTGAGAATGTCACAAAACCCTCCAAATGTAATCAATATGTACTTTGATACAGGCAGGTAGGTGGCATAGTAGATAACTGGCCTGTACTCAGGAAGACTCATTTTCCTGAGTTCAAATATGGCTTCAGACACATACTATTTGTATGACCCTGGGCAAATCACTTAACCCCATTTGCCTCACTTTCCTCAACTGTAAAAATGAGCTGGAGAAGGAAATGACAAATCACCAAGAAAATCCTAAATGGGATCACAAAGAATTAGACACTACTGAAAAATGACTCAACAACAACAAAATACTTTGATGCTCAGTAACATCAGCACAAAAGTCAGGAACGGGTAAGGATGACAAGAAATAAGTTGGAAAAAATAGATCAAGAATAAGTAATGACAGAGGACAAAGATTTGTGGACTACACAGAAGCTTTATGACTATGTGTCAGAAAACTTGTTTTGAGAAATAAATCAGAAGGTGTTATTAGAAATAATCAGAAGTCATGGTGATCACCAAATACCATCACCAAAAAATGAACCTGATATTATTTAAACCAATAGGACATAAATTTTTACTCATATGGGAGTCATTCATGAACTAGATCAGGGGAGGGGAACCTGTAGCCTCAAGGCCATATGTGGCCCTCTAGGTCCTCAAGTATGTCCCTTTGATGGATTCTCAACTTTACAGACTAAATCCCTTTAATGAAAGAATTTATTTTGTAAAACTTGGACTCAGTCAAATGACTGTACCTAAGGACCTAAAAGGCCACATGTGGCCTCTAGGCAGCAGGTTCCCCACCCCTGATTTAGATGTTTATGTAGGGCAGTCCACAAACTTGTTAGAGATAACGATTAACATTAGCATAAAGCTGAAATAACAAATAAAAATGAGGAAAAGATGAGATATACAATTGGAACAACTCAGTCTTACTGATGATGAGAAATAGGATACTTACAGAAGAAAATACAGACACAAACTACAATAATTTATACTGGATTTTAATCAATGTATATTAATTATAAGAAGGAAATAAACAAAAGCCAAAAATGCATTTTAGTCAGTAAAACATGTGACTTACTTGCTAGAGTTATATGGCAGCCAAAGGACATCCATTTTGAAACTCATTTATAAAATTTTATAGAGAAGGAATATACCCCAAGGAGGTCAATGGTTAAAAAGAGAGACCTCATACACCCCCAAATATTTATAGTTACAATTTTTGTAGTAGCAAAGAACAGGAAACAAAGAAGCTGACTCTTGAATGGGGAATGGCTGAAGAAACTGTGGTATATGAATGCAACAGATTATTACTATGCTATAAGAAGTGATGACTATGACAAACACAAAAAAGCATGACAGGATGCATATGAACTGATGCAAAGTGAAATAAGCAGAACCAGAAAACAATATCCACTATGACTACACCAATATAATTGTAAAGAACAAAGATAATGAAACAATTGAAACTGTGAATTTAAAATTACAAGACTTATTTCAAAGAAGGTATATGGAGAAGACATCTTCTCTTACTCTTTTTCAGAGGAGTAGAAAACTGCGTATGTCATCAGACTTCTCTGATGTGTTGGTCAGTTTTGCTGATTTTTTTCTTCTAAAAAGTTATAGTTCTCTGGTATGGTGAGAAGGAAAAATTGGGAGATGTGAATTGTAAACAAAATTTGTAAATTTTTATTCAAAATCTTATGGATATAAATGAAGGAAGATTATGAAGAGTATTGCTTCATAAAATGTAGGAGAGAAGGGGAACACCAGTTTAAGAAAAGCTGGGTAAAATACCCAACTAAGCAAAGTCAGTTTAAGAGCACTTAAGAATAAAAATGGAAAGATAACACACAGAAAAGAAATGGAAAAGGTCTGAAAATATTTTTATAACCAACTTTTTTCACCATTGAAAACAGAGCAGCCACACATGGACTCTGACCATCACAATCCCAGATGTGCTTTTAGAGGATATAGATATGGCACTAAAGAGCACAAATATAAGAAAAATAGCTGGATTAGATCATGTATATAGAAGAGATCTGTAGAGGACCACAGGCCAGTGGGACTCTGACCCTGATGGCTGAATAAGCCCTCTCAGCCTAAGAGCCTGCTATCGGCCCGGATCAGTTCCCCATCGCTCAGGAAGGAGCTCGAACACACAGGTGTGAGCATTATGTCCTCAAGATAGGTGTGATTTAGACACCCTCATCTTCTCCCTCCCCCCACACGATGTCTTCAGGGGAAAACAATTAAGAAGCATTCTATAAAAGCTTGTACATGGGGTAATAAAGACAGCTCTGTTTTCCAACACTCTTGGAGTCCTGTCTCTTTAGATATCCTTTCACAGCCTCTAGGTAAGCAACTCTTTTTCAGCCCTGCTTTGGGACAGCAGGGCTCCCCACAGAGATCCGAGATGCAGGCCATGCAATTGTGAGGGCATTGATGGGTCTATTTCAAGATTTCTGAGGCAGGGAATGATACCAAAGATGTGGAAAACATCTTTGGTCCTTTAATCAAGAAAAAAGGTGATCAAGAACATACTAATAACTACTGGCCGAAGTGCCTACTTTCTCATCTCTATACATTTTTTTAAAAAATGAGAATCATCTACATACGTGCTGAGGGAAATATTTATGAGAGGATTAAGCAAGAAATGGCAAACTTTGCAAGAGATATTCCATAGTAGGCCATATCTTTTCTTTGACATGATTGAAAGATATAAAGAATACAAGATATCATTATATTCATTATTTATTATTTTAAAAACACAATGCAAATTTTATTTTATTTTTACTTTTTTTCAATTAGCAATCTTTCCCCTCCACCCTTTCTTCCACTCCATTCATTGGAAAAAATAGAGAAAAACACAAACCATTGTAATAAATATGGAAGGTCTACACATTAGTTATATCTAAAAATACATGCCTCATTCTTCATAACAGGTCCCTTTCTCTCAGGAGAATCATCATTGGTCCTCTGGAATCTCAATTGGCCATTGTGCTGATCAAATTTCATAGGTTTTCAAACTGTTTGTCTTTACAATGCTGTTTTTATTATATCACTTGTTGTTTGTATCAGCTCATATAAGTCTTCCCTAGTCTCTTTGAAAAACATTTCTTTTATCATTTATTATTGTACAATAGTATTCCATTACATTCATAGATTATAATTTGTTCATCTTTTCCCCAGTGGATAGGGACTTCCCTCCCTTAGTTCTCAGTTCATTGCTACCACAAAAAGAAATTGTACACATACACACAAACATGGAGGTCCTTTTTATCTTTCTTTGATCTCGTGTTATAGGCCTAGTAGTGGTATGACTGGGTCAAACATAGTTTGGTAACTTTTGGGGCAAAGTTTCAAATGAAAACATTTGATTTGATACAACAAAATATAATCTTAAAGACTCTCTTCCAACAAGCTGTCTCTTATCCACAGGTGTGCTGGTAAATGTTTAATAACCAGTACTAAAAAAAAATTTGTATGCATGACACACTTTTAAGTTTAATTTGCATTATTAATACTTTTCTTTACCACTTTATTAGGTCTAGGTAATCAACAAAAAAATGTAGATTCTCCCAAAGAAAATTTAATATTAAACTCTCCCAAGTCAGTTTGAATAGGCTCCAGCAGATACCTGATTTCATCCCTATGTAAAAATTATTACAAATTTCTTGAAACAGATGACACAGATAACCTTGTTTGGTTATCCTCTGGTCATAAATATCAGGACATATACATACATACATATATATATATACACACATATATATACACATACATACATACATAAACACATGTACATACATATATACACATATACATATACACATTATTTATATGTATATTTACATACACACACACACACATATATATGTGAGGATGACATATCATGTATGGATAGTGAGGTCCTTCAAATATTCCTATTTACAGATGACATTTGGTTGGTTGTATCAATTTCTGCAACAGTGTGGATGGAACTTTCTGGAAGAGGTCCCTAACTAATCAAAAGAGTTTCACCTAAATGGGAAACACCAAGTAGATAAAAAATATCTATTGCCAAGATAATGACATGCAAGGAGATAGTCTATAGAGCTCATCTATCAATACATGTATCTTGAACAGACAATATAAGTAGAAATCAAATCGAACCCATTATTAAACAATAGAAAGAAGGTGGGTTAGATTTCCTTTAGGACACTGTAAAACTCCTTTAATGACCCAAACTTCTCCCAGAAACAAAGGCTCTTTTTTTTCTTAACACTAATATTCTCTTGTTTTGTATCAGTAAGAGTCATGGACAGTGGTGTGCTGGTAAATATTTAACAACTGGGTATCTTTAAAAAATGTAAATATGACGTATTTTAAAATCTAATCTGCATTTTTTTGTGATTTTTTTTGGTCATTTTCCATTACTTTCTTAGGATTAGACAATCAACAAAACAATAAATCAAACCCTGATTTGTAGCATTTGTTAATTTCTGAGGTATAAATGTTCACACTGAAAATTTATCAATTGGCTTTCACTAGTCAGTTTGAGCTGGAACACCCCATGGAACACTATAATGACTAAAAAATTAAAATGAACTTCACTCTGAGAACAATGGAAAGGAGCATGGGGTTACAAAATACAACATACAACAAGAAACTTTGGAAGAAGAGAGGTGAGAGAGAGGTATAATTGCAGAAAAAGATGGGCTGGTCCCATGGTTATAGTAAGGGATTAAATGAGTCAGTCAATCAGTGAGTATTTAATAATAACTCATGGCAGGGACAACAGCTTGTGTAAAGGCATGGAAGCAGGATATTGAATGTCATGTAGCTAGGAGGCCAGTTCGACTGAAATGTAGAGTATAGAAGATCACTGATTCTGGAGTCTAAGGACTTGTGTTAAAATTCTGACTCTGACACTTACAACCTATGTGACTCTGTTACCTTGGACAAGTCACTTAACTTCCCTGTCCTCAGTTCCCTTATCTGTAATGTGAGGGAGTTGTATATGGTGTGCTCTGAATAAATTCTCTAATTAGCCAAGTCCAAAAGTGCATGTATTATTGTGGATCTTAGGTCTATTAACTTTCTGTTAAGAAATAGTCCGCCTCATAGTCCTCCGGAATTGTGGTTGGTCACTGCACTGATCAGAGTTGTGAATTTTTTTAAAGTTGTTTAGTTCTTAATCTGTGTCAAGACTATGATCCTGTGAGTCATGGGTATTCAGCCTGGAAAGAGAGGTTATAATGGGATTCTAAAGGAATTTAAGGGACAAATGGGGGAATTTGCATTTTATCTTAGAGGTAATATGGAACATCTGAAGCATCTTAAACAATTTGTTTAACTCCACTGATGTTTATTCAATGTCAGGAAAAAATGGAGAAGGTCCCAACATATTGGGTGGCTTCTCCCTACCCCCACCACACCAAACCTCTACAATGAACTTATACATTGAGGTTGACAAGAATCACTGAGGAGGGGCAGGCATGAATGAATTGGAATCTTTTTTGCTGGGGAGAATATCCACATGTTGAGATCATAGATGGATTTAGGTCTCCGTTACCTCAGTGTAAAGCAGGGCATTAATTGTCTTAAGCAACTGTAAGATTAATGGGATATAAGATCTTCTCCACCTATTAATAGGCCTATGTGCCCAGCTGTGATATATCCTGAATCACATAGAGCCCAGTGGGGAAAGAACTCGCTTCAAGAGAAGCTTGCTTAAGGGAGACTTTCTTGAAGGAAGTCTTTCACACTTTCTGGTACTAACCTAATTAGGCCTTGAGTCATGAGGGCTGTGATACCTTCTGACTCTGAGAAGTGTATATATATTCTGAGTTGGTATTTTGCTTTGGGAGTTCACTTATGAGAAGAACCTTGTGATTCCCTGTATGAGACTCTGAATAGCTGTATGTTCAGGACCCCCTGACTGCTCATATGTAAAGTGTCTCTCAGTCCAGTGGTGTATGTAAAATGTAGAGCAATATTGCTTTGATTCAGGCAGTCAGAGCCTTGTGTATTGGTCTTTAAGCTAATTTCTCTGCTTGTATTTTCTCTAACACTCAGCGTGCTGACCTTTCCCCTGAACTAGTGAATGTAATTAAAAGTAGGATTGTTAACCCCTTTTTGAGCAGTCTTTCCTAGAAAAGCAGATCCCAAAACCTGTGCTAGCAGGCCATCTCAGGTACGCTAGAGTGCTTGCTGTTACAGCAGCACAAACAACATGGGCCATTTTTATATTTATTTATTTTATTCATTCATTCATTCATTTATTATTGAAATTTTTATTTAATTTTAAAAAATTAACTTTTGTTTATTTTTAGTTTACGTCATTCATTTCCACAAGATTTTGAGTTGCAAACTTTCTCCCTGTCTTTCCCCTACCCACCACCCCAAAACAGCAATCCCACTGTATACCCCCTACTCCTATCTGCTCTCTTCTATATCCTCCCCCATCATCCTTCTGACTTTCTGTTAGGGCAAGATGGAGCTCCCTATCCCACTGTCTGTATACTTATTTTCCAGTTGCATGTACATCATCATAATTGTATATGTGTATATATATATATATATATATATATATATATATATATATATGTTTAATATATACATGTATATATTATATTATTAATTATATATAATGAAATTATTATATAATATATAAATTATATATTATATATTATACACATAATATATATGTATATATTAAACATTTGATTTTAAAACTTTAAATTCTTTAAATTCTAGATTCTTTCCCTTCTTCCCTCATCCCCTGCCCCCACTGGGAAGACAAGCAATTCCATGCAGGCTCTATATGTGTAGTTACACAAAACATCTTCACAATAGATATATTGTGAATGACTTCCTATTTTCCTTCCTTCCTATTCTGACCCCCATTTGTTCTATTATCTACTTTGTCCCTGTCCCTTTACAGAAGTATGTGTTTCTAACAACCCTCGCCCACAACATGCCCTC
>JAQQSW010022304.1:0-10484 GCA_028646575.1 Pseudocheirus occidentalis
ACTCTCAAATATTTTATACCGTGTACAGTTATTTTAAGAGGAATTTCTCATTCTGTCTTTTCCTACTGTTATTTTTACCTTAGTATATAGAGATGCTGATGATTTATATGGATTTATTTTGTATCTTGTAACATTATTAAAGTGAATTGTTTCAACTAATTTTTTTATTTGATTCTCTAGGGTTCTCTAAGTATACCATCATATTGTCTTCAAAGAGTGATAGTTTTTTCCCCTCATTGCCTATCTGTATACCTTCAATTTCTTTTTCTTGTCTTACTGCTATAGTGGACATTTCAAATACAACATTGAGTAATACTGGTGATAATGGACACTCTTGCTTCACCCTTGATCTTATTGGGGAAGTTTCCAGTTTATCCCTGTTATAGATAATGCTTGTTCTTGGTTTTAGGTAGATATTATTTGTCATTTAAAGAAAGGCTCCATTTATTCCTATGCTTTCTATGCTGCTTTTTTTTTTTACAAATAGGAATAGGCTTTGTATTTTGTCAAAAACCTTTTATCTATTGATAAAATCAAATCATTTTGGTTCTTTTAGTTACTGATATGGAAAATTATGCTTATGGTTTTCCTGATATTGGACAAGACATATAATTCTCATATAAATTTCACCTGGTTATAGTATATGATCTTTTTCATATAGTATTGTAATTTCCTTACTAGTATTTTGTTTAAATTTTTTGTATTTATATTCATGAGGGAAACTTGCCGTTATCTTTTTCTTGTTTTTGATCTTCCTGGCTTAGGTATCAAAACTATATTTGTATCATAAAAGGAATTTGGTAGGACTCCTTCTTTACCTATTTTTTTCAAATAGTTGATATAGTATTAGACTTAGTTGTTTTTTTACATGTTTGTTAGAATTCATTTATAAATCCTTCTGGTTATGGGGATTTTTTTCTTAAGGAGCTCATTGATGACTTGTTTAGTTTTTTTCTAGGTTATGTATTCTATTTCATCTTCTATTAATATGGATTATTCACATTTTTATAAATATTCATCTATTTGACTTAGATAAATCAGTTTTACTACAATATAATTGGGCAGAATAACTCCTAATAATTGCTTTATTTTTATCTTCATTGGTGATGCATTCACCCCTTTCATTTTCATTTCTGATAAAATGGTGTTCTTCTTTCTCCTTTTTTAGTAAGATTAGCCAATAGCTTTTTATTTTATTGACCCCTCACCCATAAAACCAGCACCTAGTTATATCAGTTCAGGGTTTTTGTTGTTGTTGTTTAACTTTCAATTTTATTAATCTCTCCTTTGATTTTCAGAATTTTGATGTTGGTGTTTAGTTGGGAATTTCCAATTTGTTCTTTTTTAAGTTTTAAAAAAAGTTTTATGTTCAATTAATTGGCCTGCTCTTTCTCTCTTTTATTGATAAATGTGTTTAGAGATATCAATTTTCCCCTAAATATTACATTAGCTGCATCCCACAAATATTGGTGTATTGTCTCATTATTGTCATTCTCTTTAATAAAATTCTTGTTTCTATAGTTTTTCTTTGATCAATTTAGGATTAGATTATTTAGCTTCCAATGAATTTTTAATCTATGCTTACACAGTACTTTATTGAATGAAATTGCAATTGCATTATGGTCTGAAAAGGATGCATTTAATATTTTTCCTTTTCTGCATTTATTTATTATTTACTTATTTATTGCTTTTTGGAGGGCAATTGGGGTTAAGTGACTTGCCCAAAGTCACATGGCTAGTAAGTGTGTCAAGTGTCTGAGACCAGATTTGAACTTAGGTCCTCCTGTCTCCAGGGCCGGTGTTCTATTCACTACGCCACCTAGCCACCCCTCTGCATTTATTTTTGAGGGAGTTTTTTTTTTTTTGCCCTAATACATGGTCAGTTTTTGTGAAGGTGCTCTGCACAGCTGAGAAAAAGATGCACTTCCTTCTGTTCTCATTCAATTTTCTGTAGAGGTCTATCATATCTAACTTTTCTAAAATTCTGTTTATCTCTTAAACTTCCTTCTAATGGTTAGATATGAGGGGAAAGTTAAAACCCATCACTAGTCTAGTTTTACTGCCCATTTCCTCCTCTAACTCATTTAACTTTTCCTCTAATAATTTGGATGGTATGCCGTTTGGTGCCTATATGTTTAGTATTGATATTACTTCACTGTGCATGGTTCCTTTTAATAAAATGTAGTTTCACTCCTTATCCCTTTTAATTAGATCTGTTTTTGCTTTTGATTTGTCTGAGATCATTGTTGTACCACCTGCCTTTTTTACTTCAGCTGAAGCAGTATAGATTCTGTTTCAGCTCCTTATTTTAACTCTGTGTAGGTCTCTTTGTTTCAACTGTGTTTCTTATAAAAACAACAAAAACAGCAACAACATTGTTTAATTCTGGTTTATAATTCATTCCGCTATTCATTTTGTCTTATGGGTGATTTTATCACATTCACATTCACAGTTCTAATTATTAACTCTACATTTCCATCCATTCTATTTTCTTCTGTTTCTTCTTCTCTCTCTTTCTTTTTTATCCTGCCCCTCCTCTAAAGTCTGTTTTGCTTCTGACCAAGATCTTTCTTAATCTGCCCTTATCACCACCTTTTCTCTCATCTTTTTTCCTTCCTACTCACTGTTGGGTAAGGCAAATTTCTGTAACCAATTCAGTGTGTATTTGTGTGTGTGTGTGTGTGTGTGTGTGTGTTCTTCCCACTTTGAGTCAATTTAAATGTGAGTGAGGTTAAAAAGTTCAACCCGCCGCTCCCCATTTCCCTTTCTACTCTAAAAGCCCTTCCTTGCATGCCTCTTTAATGTGAGATAATTTGCCCCAATCTTACTTCCTTTCTCCTTCTCTTATTCATTGTTTCTCACTCATTCATTTATTTTTTTAGATCATCCCAACATAATTGACTCACTCCCATGTCCTCTATGTAGAGTCTTTCAAACTGCCTTAATAATGGTAACATGCTTAGGAATTACATGTTTCATCTTCTCATATAGGAATGAAAACAGTTTAATTTTATTGAATTTTTTACAATTTCTCGTTCATGTTTACCTTTTTATGCTTCTCTTGAGTCTTTTATTTGAAAGTCATATTTTTTATTCAGTATATTCTACTCATCAAAAATGCTTGGAAGTCTTCTGTTTCACTAAATATACATTTTCCTTCCTAAAAGATTATATTCAGTTTTGTTGGGTAGGTAATTCTTGGTTGTAATCCTTGCTCCTTTGCCTTCCAGAATATCATGTTCCAAACCCTCTGTTCCTTTAATATAAACACTGCTACATTTTGTGTGATACTAACTGTGGCTCAGTGGAATTTAAGTGCTTTCTTTCTATCTGCTCAAAGTATTTTCTCTTCAGCTTGGGAGCTCTGGAATTTGACTATCATATTTCTGGGAATTTTCATTTTAGAATATCTTTCATAAGGTGATCAATGAGTAGATTCTTTCAATATCTAATTTTCTTTCTTGTTCTAGGATATTGAGACAGTTTTCCTTGACACTTTCTCTTTTTATTTTTATCATGGTTTTCAGGCAGTCCAGTAATTCTTTTTTTTTTTTTTACATTATAGATTATTTTTATTTTTATTTTTTTATTTTTTATTTTTTTATTTTTTTTTAATTTTTTTTAGGCTTTCTTGAAATGAAAATTTATTGTTACATACTTTGAATCCTCTTATATTCTTCTGCAATTGCAAACAACATACTTTTTTTCTTTCTAACTTTGTGTTTAAGTTTCTTTTTTTTCTTTTTTTTCTTTTATTATTATTTTTTTTAAAGTTAACTTGTTTGTTCACTTTTAGGTTACAAGATTCTGTTCCATAGTCACTTCAGTTATAGATTTTTCTCCCCTTCCTCCCCATCCCCCACCCGACCCCCCCACGGTGGCATACAATCATGTATAGGATCTGCAAACTCCTTCACATTGTACAATAGTCTGGTTGTATAGGTGTTATAGCCAATCAGTCCAGTAATTCTTACATCATTTCTCCTTGATCTATTTTCCAAGTCAGTTGCTTTTCAAATGAGATACTCCACATTTTCTTGTTTTTCATTCTTTTGACTTTGTTTCATTGTTTCTTGTTGTCTCACAAAATCATTAGCTTTCAGCTACCCAATTTGAATTTTTAAGGAATTATTTTCTTCAGTGAGCTTTTTATACTTTTTTTTCCCATTTGATCTATTCTAGTTTTTAAGAGGTTCTTCTCATCAGTGAAGTTTTGTACCTCTTTTTCCATTTGACCAATTCTGATTTTTAAGGTATTTAAGTATAAAGTATTTCTTGTGTCTCTTTTGCCAAGCTGTTAATTTTCTTTTCACAATTCTTTTTGCATTACTCTCATTTCTTTTCCCATTTTTTTTCCTCTGTCACTCTGATTTTTTAAAAATTTTATTCCTTCCAGGAATTTTTGTTGGACTTATGATTAGTTGAACTTTTTTTCTTTTAAGGCTTTACTTATAGCTATTTCAACATCTCTGTCTTCTTCTTAGTTTGTCTTGATCCTCCCTGTCACCAAAGTAGTTTTTTATGGTCACATTCTCTTTTTTAATTATTATTATTGTTTGCCTGTTTTCTAGCCTATTTCTTGACTTTTAACTTCAGACTTTTTCATGCTGCTGTTTTTGTAACTAGTTCTGGGGGTCTGTAAATTTTTTGTACTTCCAATGTGTTGTGATCCATGGAGAGGAGGGTTCACCGATCTCCTGATCTCTAGTCTGGTCCTTACCAGGAAGGAACCTGATGCCTTAAACAACTGCAAAGTAAACCACTCCTCAGAGACTGTGCTTCTTTGTGACTGCAGGCACTCCTTTCCACCCTGGAACTGTGACCCAGTCATAAGTATAGAATATTCATCTTCATGTAGAATAATTGTATTCATAATTTTCTTGCATTGTTCTCATTTCTTTTCCCAATTTTTATAGTCAAAGATATGGTTGCTCTAGTAGCAACATATGACTGTGAGAACTGGACTTTATGGAAAGGTGAGTGCTGAAGAATCAACACTTCTGAATTGTGATGCTGGAGAAGATTTTGAGGGTCTTTCGCACAGCGAGGAGATCAAATCAATCAATACTTAAATAAATTAATTCTCACTATTCACTGAAAGGTCAGATACTGAAGCTGAAACTTAAATACTTTTGTCACATAATGAGAAAAAAAGAGCTAATTAGAAAGATCCCTGGTTTGGGGAAAGATTGAAAGCAAAAAGGAGAAGGGGATGGTAGAGGATGAGATAGATAAATAGCGTCATGGAATAATGAACACAAACTTCGTTGTTGGGTTTTTTTTGAGACAATTGGAGTTAAGTGACTTGCCAAGGGTCACACAGATAGTAAGTGTTTAAGGCTAGATTTGAACTCAGGCCTTTTGATTCCAGTCTAGGTGGTCTACCACTGCTCCACCCAGCTGCCCCTGAGCATGAACCTGAACAGACTTTAGGGGATGGTGGAGGACAGAATGACCTGGAATGCTATAGTCCATTGGGACATGAAGAGTCAGACTTGACTGAATGACTGAATAACAAGTGGTATAGGCAATAGTGTTGCCAGTGCACTGTCCTGTGCCCAGTGCTGGCACAGGGGTCCCTTGTAATTTTTTTCTGACCAGTTGCCAGATGCCTTATGGTTTCTGGCTTGAGGAGCTTCTAAAGTTGCTCTTGCTGTTGCTGCCTCCAGAGTCCACAGTTGTTGTTGCCACCTAGGCTGTAGGCCAGCTCTAAAACAGTGTCAGAGACCTCTCCTTCCAACCTCCTAGGCTGTCTTGGGCTGGAAAAATGTCTCACCTTGACCTTTTGTTGGCTCTGCTGTTTCAGAATTTGATTTCCATCATTTTTTACATTCGTGTGCCACACTCGTTTAGCCTGCCCCTTAATCAGTAAGCATCTACTTTGCTACCACCAAAGGTACTGTGTTTTATATCTCAGTTTGAATGGAACTTTTCTTTTTATCACCGAACCTTTTGACTAGCAGCTGGATCTCTGCATCAAAGATAATGGCTATTTTGGTCCCTTTCTTACCATAATTCCAAATTCTTTTCCAGAACGATTTGACCAATTTACTCCTCAACCAATAGCACATTAGGGTGTTTGTCTTTTTACTGACCTACCAATGTTGATTATTCACATCTATTGTCCTCTTTACTAGTTGGCTGGGTGTGAGATAAGACATCAAAACTGCTTTAAATTTAATGCATTTTATCATTAATGATCTGGAGTATTATTTCATATGGTTGTTAATAGCTTATAATTCCTTGAAAATTGTTCACATGCTTTGACTGTTTATTTTTTGGTGGAATGACTTAAGATTTACACAATCTTGTTAGATGCCTATGGACCTTTGAAAATCAGATTCTTTTGAGATACATATTTTTACCAAGTCAAACACTTTCCTTCTTAGACTCATGAATTTTGTTTGGGCAAAAGTTTTTCAATTTTGTGTTATCCAAGTTTTCTATTTTATCTTTTCTGATTATACTCAACCTTTATGAGAATGCTCTACCTAGGAGTTAAAGGTATCCTTGATAGAAATATGAGAAGGGAAGAGGTAGGCTTTCATAAGTGATTTTTTTTTACAGCAGACTGCTTCTTCAGAGTCACTCAGTTGACCGAAAGATGCAGAGAATATAATGCTATAGTCTATTTGTAGATTATAAAAAAACATCTGACTCACTTTTTGGGGTTAGGAGTGAAAGGTAGGTAGAGAGAGGAGTTCACTTGGGATATGCAAAACAAAAGAGAGAAAATATATGATGCTTTCCCAATTTAATTCTTTTTGTTGACTAGGTGCTAAGTTTATTTCAACGATAAAGGAGTGTAACTGTTGTTAGCATTCTTTCATTTTGGCCCACTTGTGCAAAGTCCAAGTTGCCTATCCTAGTTAAAGTTCTTTATTGATTGTTTCAAGTCCCAGAATTTATAGAGCCTTCTTAATGAGATACAAAACCATCCAAAGGAGTTTAATATAATAATCTACACAAAAAAACAAAAATAAAAACAAAGTGACCATTGTCCAGACTTTGATATTCAGTTAGATACCTTAACTTACTGAGTTCATCAGTACACATATCTTATTGGTATTGCAGCTTGACAATGAGTTAAGGCCACAATTTTAAAAGAGAATAGAGCAGTCTGGATTGCTTTCAGAAATTTGGGTATCATTTTCAATGATTCCAAGTCGCTCTGTGAAAAATGATTGTAGGTTGGGGCTACCTTGGAAAGTTTTCATGGTGAGCCTTTTTCTGAGTCCTGAAGTATGCCCAAGATATGGACTGGCAGAGATGAGTAAGTAGAACCTAGAATGTAGGAGGATAGCAGGGATACAGGGATGCTTTGTATGGGAACTGACAACTAGACTAGACGGTTTATTTGAGAGAATAGTTAGAAATAAACTGGAATAAGGCTTGTTTATGAAGCACTAGGTTAGGCTAAGAAGCTTGAATCTGCTCTGTTAAGTAATAAAGAAAGAGCGTGTATTAGTGGGTTGAGGACTAGTCTTGGAGGCAGACCAGTATTCAAAGCTTTCCTCTGACACATACTAGTTGTGTAGTGGTGGGTAATCGAGTTAACTAGCCAGGCAAAGCAGCAAATAAAGCTCTAGACCCGGACTTTGGAATTCTGATTTTTATCAGTTTTCTGATCTAGCATCAGACCCTCAAAAGCTGTATTATCCTGTGCAAGTCACTTAACCTCTGTCTTCCTTAGTTTCCTCATCTACAAAATGGGAATAATAATAGCATCTACCTTCCAGGAATGTTGTCATGATAAATGAGATACTTGTAATATTCTTTGCAAACCTTAAAGTGCTGTATAAATGCCGTTATAATTTCCTGTATTCCTTATTGGTAGTTTAATATTTCACTTCCACAATTACATGTAAAACCCGTTTTAAAAAAATTGACCTCCAAATTCCCTCTATTCCTCCTCATCAAGAAGACAAACAGTTTGATATGGGTCATACACATGCAGTCATGCAAAACACATTTCCACATTTTACTTCACATTTTGAACAACAATAAATCAATTATTACTTATTTTAAAAAATCAGTGCCCCCGTTGCAGTGGACGTGCTTATGTAATTATAATCAGCACAGGGAGTTTCCACACCAGAATTTCCACATACTACTTAAATCCTGGGTCTCTATGGAGAATCATTATAGGTCCTAGGTAGATATTGATGAACATGGTGTCTTAGGAAGATAAGGATTGGAGGGAAGTGAGCATTTAGGATGATGGCAAAGAAAATTCAAGAGGAATGGATAAAGCTGATAGATATTTCAGAGAAAGACTAGGTAAGACCTGATAGCAGATTCGATATGTGGAACCAAGGAGCAGAAAAGATCAGATATTGTTTATAGATATAAGTAGCTCATCCTCAATGCTTGAAAGGACATTGGAGACCATCTAATGTAATCTCTTCCTTTTGTAATCCTTTCCATTGTTTCCCAACTCTGTTTTCAGTTAGAGCTAACCCTTAGTTGGTCTATGATGGAAGAGGATCTCTTCTCATGTAAGATGCTCTCATCAGGAGACATTCTGACATTCTATTTTTTTCCTTTTCTCTACCAAAGCTGATAATAACCCTAAAGGTACTAGGATGCTCTATAAATGAACACTTGTTTAAAATGGAAGAAAAGTCCAAGAGAAGTGAAAATGAGCATTCCTCATCTTCTTCAGTGGGTAGGGTACTGAACTTGAAGCGAGGAAAAGTTGAGTCCAAAGCCCACCTCAGACAACCAGCCACAGGACAAGTTAGTTAAACTTTTTGCCTCAGTTTCCATATCTTTAAAATAAGGAAATGGGACCCAATGGCTCTTAAGGGTTACTTCCTGCTCTGTATCTACGATCCAGTGACCAGTGGGTACCAATGTCACCATGTGAAAACTGAGCATTGCCATTGCTAGATTATTCGAGCTCACTCTTGTTATAAATCTTGCCTCGTGCTAGGAGGGAGAATGAACATTTCCAGCCCTGGTGTTGTGCAACTCCTGCATTTTGATATCAACTAGAAGGCACATTTGTTACATGACTAATTAGAACAGAAATTAAGTGAAATGCTTGGTTTTTAGTAGAGAGCAATTTCCGCTGCAGGTGACAGTAATTAGCAGAGAATGAGTCATTTGATGTTTGTAGACACAGACTTCCCAACTTTCTGCTCAGAAATAAACTTCCTGGACACATTGTTTGAAAAAGCTTCTCTAATGCATGTGTATGTATTAGTGCTGTAATCCAGCATGAACGCTTTAAACAAATCAATAGAAGTTTCCTCCGGCGACATGCTATAAATGAAATTTGCTACGTAAAAAAAAAATTAAATAAAATCTTTTTAGAGATAACTGATAAAAAGAAGAAGAGAGCTTGGAAATCCTCTTTTCCCTCTTTCTACTCTGGTTTCCTAACCTGTAAATAATTCACCTCCCCTATCCTTCTCCCCCTCCCCTGAATGGAAACCAAACAAATTAAATAAACAGAATGATCTGCATATATCTGTGGATCTTGGAAACAGAGGCAGAAATTTTATTTAAAGTAGACACTCACTCATTAGTCACGCATCTCACCATTTTGCAGCAGCCACAGTCCTGGGAGGGCTTGAGGCAGAGGCAAAGAAGGGAAATCTACCTGTAGATAGGGCTGTGCTTAAGAGACTGGCTATGCTGCCCAATGCAAACTCCAGTCTGATCAGGGGAGCATCTGTGTTTTCATGAGGTAGGGAACAGGAATCTGGAAATCATAATTCCCTGAGTACAGAGTTGCTTGTTTGTGTTTTTTTCCCTTAGAGGGCTAAATCAGTGACTTGATCAAACACAGGACATTTCCCGAAGCAAAGGGATGAGACAGGCTTCTTGCCATAAGCCCTGAAAGGTTCTTGGTCCTTCTCATAGCCCAGCTGTGCTCCAAAGCTTTCTCGACATACTCCAACTTGGTCTATGAATAATCCATTTGGAGCTCAGCGATCCCAGGATTTACAACTATAGGAAGCTGCCATCAACTTTCCCTGCAGCCTGTTGGATACCAACCAAAGCCTTGTGTTTTTTTCTCATTTTGTTTTGTTTTTTCCATCCAACCAGAAGAGTCCTGCTGCAGGGGGCATTTAAATGATGTGGATGAAGCTGGTTTCAACAGACTTGTTCTGGGAGCTGCTTATTCCACTGGCTAGGGGTGACCTTGGGAATCACAGCTAGGTACTCTGATTATTTTTCCCCGGAAGACAAATCAAAGCCTACGTGAACTTGATCCATTGTTAGAGCTCATTAGTTACCAAGGAGAGTGCTGGGTAGATCTAGAAGAGATGTCACAAGTGTGATTGAAGTTTCAGTCATCCAGCCAGATCTCTGCAATCAATGGGAGACATTTTGATTTAGTGGGAGATGAAACATCTTTCAGAAGGTAGAAAATGGGCAAAGAAGGAGAAACAAAAAGTAGGAACTAAACTGAGTTAATAAGGGCAAAAAATTGAATGTCCTTAGTAAAGGAGTACGGTCTCTCTCTCTCTCTC
>JAQQSW010022305.1:0-10483 GCA_028646575.1 Pseudocheirus occidentalis
AGGCCAAGAAGAGACTAAGCTATCACTCTATGCAGATGACATGATGATATACTTGGAGAGTCCTAGAGAATCAAGTAAAAAAACTTCTTGAGACAATAAATAAATTTAGCAAAGTTGCAGGATATAAAATAAACCCACATAAATCTTCAGCATTCTTATATATTTCCAATGAAGTCGAACAGCAAGAGATAGTAAAAGAAACCCCATTTAAAGTTGCTGTAGATGTTATAAAATATTTGGGAATCCACCTGCCAAAACAAACCCAGTACCTTTATGAACACAACTACAAAACACTTTTCACACAAATAAAATCAAATCTTACTAATTGGAAAAACATCAACTGCTCATGGCTGGGTAGAGCTAATATAATAAAAATGACAATTTTACCTAAATTAAATTACATATTCAGTGCCATACCAATCAACCTACCAAAAAATTACCTTATAGAACTAGAAAGAAATAGTAACAAAATTCATTTGGAAGAACAAAAAGTGCAGAATATCAAGGCAATTGATGAAAAGAAATGTGAGGGAAGGTGGCCTACCTGTACCAGACTTTAATCTCTATTATAAAGCAGCAGTTCTCAAAACTGCCTGGTACTGGCTAAGGAATAAAATAGTGGATCAATGGAATAGACTGGGTACAAAAGATTCAGCAGTCAACGAGCATAGTAACATACTATTTGATAAGCCCAAAGACTCCAGTTTCTGGGTTAAGAATTCACTATTTGACAAAAAATGCTGGGAAAATTGGAATATAGTATGGAAGAAGCTGGACATAGACCATCACCTAATGCCATACACCAAAGTCAAATCTAAATGGGTGCACCAATCTAGGTATAAAGGCTGATGCTATAAATAATCTGGGGAAACAAGGAATAGTTTACCTGTCAGATTTATGGAGTAGGGAAGAATTTATGACCAAAGAAGAGTTGGAGATAATGGATAATCTTGATTGCATTAAATTGAAAAGTTTCTGTACAAACAAAGTCAATGTAACCAAGATTAAGATGGAAGTTGGAGATTGAGAAAGAGTATTTACAACCAGTGTCTCTGATAAAGGCCTCATTTCTAAAATATACAAGGAATTAAGTAAAATTTATAAGAATACAAGTCATTCCCCAATTGATAAATGAGTCTCCTTGATGAAACATGCTTTTAAATTGTCTCTCAAGTACTACTGAAAAGGAGAGAGAATGCTCAAAATAGAGCTTCAAGTGAGTATTCACCCAGAGCCTCCAATTCCAACCTCCATCATTCAGAAAGTAATTCAATCATTTTGGTAAAATAATGATCAAAATTAATCAGCTGGAAAAAGAGGTGACTATTTTTTTCATTCAACTAATCAGCAATTATCTATTAAGTGCCCACTATGTGCTAGACTCTGAGAACACCAAAACAAAAATAAAATGGCCTCTCCCTTCAAGGAGTTTACATCGTCTATTTTCTTTCCATGAATAAGCAAGCCCCACCCCTTTCCCAGGAAGCAACATGATATAATGTAAGAACACTAGATTTGGATGCTGGAAAATGTAAAGGTTTGCTTTCTGGCTCAGCTACCTGCTTCCTGTGCAATTATTAAGCAATAAGCATGTATTAAACATATACTATTGCCAGGAGCTATACAAGGTGCTAGAGATACAAAGAATGCAATAACTCCTCCTTTCAAGGAGCTTAGGGAAAATCACTAAACTTCTTTTATTAAAAAAGGAGCAGAAACTACATGATCTCTAAGGTTCCTTTCAGTTTTAAATTTTATGCTTTTATGGGCCTGTGGACTTCCACTAACATCAACGGCAGAACCAATTTCCATGACTTACAATCTTGAAGATATATTGGACTTCTCTCCAATGGTGTTCAGAGTCCATCTGTCCCAAAGTTGGAATGACTTTTTTTCCCCTTCTGTCCTTCAATTAACCCCTTCCAATCAATTTTCTAATCAACACAATGGTAAGGGTGGACTAAATTACCTTTGAGGTCTTCACATCCCTGACATTCTCTAATTTGACTTCCACTATCTTCCAAGAACTCCTGAGTGATGTCTTATAGCCCACAAGCTGGTTATTTGATCCATTCTTTTTATCTATTGACCAGTAGCTTCTAAAACCCTCCCTGTGGTTAGTGGGGCCAAAACAGGCTGTTAAAGGAAGATGCCTTATCATCATAGGCTTGCCTAATACCAAAAGATTGATTTCTGTCACCACCCCAAGTCAATTAGGAAGTAAGGCGTATAACCATAACATACAAGACATATGGAAAGGGATATACTGAGTCCCTCAGTAGAATGTAAACTCCTCAATAGCAGGGACTGCCTCATTTTTGCATCTGTGTCCCCAGTGCCTAGTACAGTGGCTGACACATACTGTAGTAGGTGCTTAATAGATACTTGTTGATTGATTGAGGGGGGAAGTACAATACAAACTCACATACCACTCCCCTAGCTCCCTTCATAGCAGTGGATGGTCTGTGGAAAAATACAAAGTGAGGTGACAAAATGTTTACAGGGTTACCAATCTCATTTGCATTTCCAATTAACTCTGCTATTTAGACTTGAGCTTATTATATAACACAGCTGACACACCAATAAGCCAGGCTCTCTACCCTTTAGTCTACCACCAAACCTCCAGACTAGATGGAATAAAATAGATTATACCAGAAGGTGAAGCAAAAGGATTTCCCCTAACATCAAAAGAAAGTAGAAATCCTAATATCTGGGAAAACTAGCCAATCAAACTACTAAACCATTTTCCTTCCTGAGACAATGTGTGGGGTATAGTGGGAAAAATATTGGACTGGAAATGCAAAACCTAGCTCTGACACTGACTAGTACTGTAACCAAGAGAAAAGTATTTAACATTGTAAGCCTCAGTTCCCTAATATGCAAAATGGGGATATTAATACTTATATCCCCTACTTCAGAAAGTGTCATAAAGTGCTTTGTAAACTTTAAAGTACTATAGAAATATGCACTGTTACTGTTATTGTTATTCAAGACTGCAGATTGTAGACCTGCTGATCAACTTTAAATGCTCCATCTGCATATTCTAGCAAACAAGTGAAAACTGCAGCAACAGAAAACCATCAATGGCTGAATCCAGTCTTAGTGGAATTAACAATGAAATAAGGTCATCTAAACTTACCAGGTCTGGGAAAGGTTGACCAGATGCAAGATGAATTCACCTAGGCAGAGGTGACTACATACCTCTATTCTAATCCCTTTTTCCAAGTTACAGGTCTTCAAATACTTCAAAATAACCATCACTTCATCTCCTAAGTCTTCTCTTGCCTATAAATTCCAGTAACAGAATGGAAAAGATATCTAGGGAAGGGTTTATGTGCACGTCTAAACTATGCTAACAGGTGACAGTAGCAGGTGAGCTTAGGGGCCCAGTGGAAACTGAAGGGCTCTGTGGCAGATAGTAGAGTGGTTTGCCATTTCCTTTTCTAGCTCATTTACAGAGATGAGAAAACTGAGGCAAATAGGGTTAAGTGACTAGCCCAGGGTCACAAAGCTGAGATCAGATTTGAACTCAGAAAGATGAGTATTCCTGACCCCAGGCCCAGCACTCTATTCACTACACTACCTAGCTGCCCCATAGAGAAACATAGCTAGACAAAAATTCCAGTGGAAATGAAAAGCCCGAAAGAATTTTAGTGCACTGTAAGATCCATATGAGCCAATAATGTGATATGGCAGCCAAAAAAGTCTCAGCTGCATTAAGTCAGTAAGGCAACAAGCATTTATAAGCATTTACTATGTATCAGGCACTATGTTAACTGTTGGGTATAAAAATACAAGCAAAATCAAAAACCTTTCCTGCCCTCAAGAAGCTTACATTCTAATGGGGAAAGACAACACATAAAGGGAAGCTAAATATTAAAAGTGAGAGGAAAGTTTGCATGAGAGCATGTTGGGGTGGTGGGGAGAGGAACGTCTAGAGAGTCAGAAACAATACTGGGAAGGAAATGAAGTATGGTCATCCTGAATCTATCTCCAAAATGGTGGCTCCCAGAAGGAACTCACCAATGGGAGAAGGGGCTGGTATTGTGGAGTATGTTCCAAAGTGAGAAGTCCTAAGGAACAGATGGAAGTTTTGGGGTGAGAAGGCTGTCCTTGTCCTTGTCATAGTGGTAAAGTCCAGGAGAGTCAAATGCATAGCTTGAAGGGAAATGTTTCTCTTCATTAAGAGGATCATGATGGTCAATACAAGAGAAGTGGTGGTATTGATGACATTTTCTGATCATACCACAACTGAAATATTGCATTTAATTCTGGGTACAGGAGGATCATAGATAAGACGTAGCAGATCCAGAAAAAGATGAATAGGGTTATGGGAAGATCAGAGATCAACTGCATGAGGATTATGTAAAGAAATAGGGGCTGTTTAGCCTAGATAAAAGGTATCCCTAGAGTGAGGAACAACATAAACTCTGTTTATGGAAAGGGGGAGGGAGGCAGAGAGAGGGCAAACCAGGAGCAAAGGTTAGAAGTTGCTGAGATTTAGGCAATCAAGACAATACAGGGTTGTTCTTCCCCTACTCTAGAGCTGTGGTTCTCAACCTTCCTAATGCCACGACCCTTTTAATACAATTTCTCATGTTGTGGTGACCCCTCCAACCATAAAAATTCTTTTCATTGCTACTTCATAACTGTAATTTTGCTACTGTTATGAATCATAATGTAAATATCTGATATGCAGGATGTATTTTTATTGTTACAAATTAAACATAACCCACAGGTTGAAAACTGCTGCTCTAGAGTTTTAACTAGGTCTTACTATTTCTCTGCAAAAAATCCAGACTTCCAAAATGCCCAAAAGTGGGTCACCCTAATTAGGTTAACCAGCCCTATTAACAGCTTCTAGCCCAAAACACCACCTGAACAGCTTGGTGCTGTCCACAGCTTCAGTGCTGAACCAGCTGGTTTTCTCAGCATTGCTACAACTGCTGGCTGTGATGCTGAAACTTCTTTGATCACAACAGTGTTAACACATTTTTTCAAGATAACTTGGAATATATTAGATAATTTGTCTAATTACCAAGCAGACTACTTGGGAGTTGATCCATTCTCATATGTAAAGTTACTAAAGCTTCTGCCAGTGAAAACATCAATTACCTCAATCTTGGTATGCTAACAGAAATCAGGCACAAAAGAGTTAACTTTGGTCCAGCTTCCAAATTTTATTTAAGACATTTACAATCATGAATTCAATGATGCTGTACAGAGGCTGGTGATAATATTTTATTTATTTCCCATCCTTTTAGCTCAGTGGGAAATGCCTTTTAGGTTTAACTTGGCATCACAAACAACTTCACAAATATTTGTACAACTAGCAAGGAATAATATCCCTATATTTTCCAATCAAATTTTAAAATCCAATTCATTTAGTTGTAAATAGCGAGATAGAAAGGTTTGATGAGCATGGATCACTTGCAAGTCTTCTTTGAAGATATTAATTATAATTACAATTTGCTTCCCCCAAAGGTAAATGAATTTTACTCAGCCTATACTCTGGTAGACTAAAAAGCTCCAGGGATATCTTTAAGAACAGGATTCAAATTTCCTATTAATTTTCCTGGTCTCCGAGCAAGCAATCACCGGGGAATTCAGATAATTCTAAGTCTAGCTTAGCCAGAGTATGCATAAATGAATCAAGACACACAGCACAGAAATATCCTGGAACCAAATCTGAGCCCTCTACTTCAAAGATCTCTTTAAAATGTACTTTTTTTCATACATAAACAAGAAACTCTTTCAGCATCCTTTCCATATTACTGTAACACCTACATCCCACTTCATAAGAGTACTACAACCCTAGTTATTTACTCCCCTTCTATCATAAATGTCTCAGTTCCAACACTTCCACCAACCCCATGCTAGAATGCCTTTATCTTGGACCACCACCTCCATCAGAGTGTCCATCCTTTGACAATGTTCAATGAATAATTGATGTGATAGCCATGCCCAATGAATAATTTTGACTTGATATTAACCTGAGTGGACATATATCATAGGAATTTAGTTTGAAGACTCATTCTACTAAGATTTTTTGAGAGTAGAAATTAA
The DNA here is from genome assembly GCA_028646575.1 of Pseudocheirus occidentalis. NCBI lineage: Eukaryota > Metazoa > Chordata > Mammalia > Diprotodontia > Pseudocheiridae > Pseudocheirus > Pseudocheirus occidentalis. Next base: position 6,067 of record JAQQSW010022305.1, read on the forward strand.
TTGGTTGGTTTATAATAAACTTCTTTAAATGGTTTGACAATAATAACCATTACCATTTTTAAAGTATTTTATTCTGAAATAGCACACTCTTGAGATGCTATTTTTTTATATTGAGAATGGTCATGAAAGGCAGTGTTTCACATTGGAAAGGGCACCAGACTGGCAGCAAAGAAACCTGAGTTTTAGCCTCAGTTTTATTTGGCAGATCTCTTAATGTCTTCGTTTTCAGTTTTCACATCTGTAAAATGAGAGCACTGGACTATATCTCCATCAATTGAGTCATTTCCTATCCCATGTCTCTAATTTTGTGTAATGCTTTCATCTAAATGAGTTTTGCTTATTTTGGTTACATATATAGTACACAACAGTTCTCTAAGATCATTGCTAATTCCTCAAACCAAAAGCACTCTACATACATGATCACTGGTACCATCAGCTGATATGCACTGTGGATTTGATACCTGAAATAAACAAAATAGAGAAAGAAAAATTATCAAACTACCTTGGTGGAAGAAATGCACAGGTGGAAATATATTCACCTTTGTTAACTTCCATAACTTTGCCATGGAAAAGACACTGATTCTTTCATATTCCAAAATGTCTCAGGGCCTAAAAAAATATCGCAATTCAAGCCAAGTCAGTTCACCAAATGTTTATTAAACCCCAAAGCAAAGTGCTAAGCTGTGCTCTGGGATACGAAGATGAAAATGAGACAGTCTCAGTTCACAGAGAGCTTATCTTGTGTAAGGAGTAAAACCATGTGTGCACAAATACATATACATATATATGTATACACGTATACATATATATGCCATAAGAGACAGAATATAGTGAAAGCAAAGGAGAGATTGAGACAAAGTACTCTATAAAATTTGAGGAGGGAAAGAGTGTCTTTTTCCATTTTCCTTCTGGGGACATAATTCATTTATTTTATTTCCTTACTATTCCCTAAATCATACTTATTTAGTTCAGATAAAGAAGCTGGAAATCCAGATAGATATCATTTGACTTTAAATTCCAAATCATGCAGCCTTCACTTCCTATTTAAATAAAATGTGGCTAACATCCTTTTTGTCCTATTTTGTCTCAGAAAAGATTCATGCAAAGTTGAACTTCTTTCTCATCCCCAGAGACCCTGTTCAAACTTGAGTTAAGCAGGACACAGGTATCAAATTTTTTATGGCGCATAGTAAGTTGAACAGGAAAGGGGAAAATTTTAATCCAGATAAAGTGAAATTTCATATTAGTGAATCAAATAGAATTACAGAAAAATTGATGCTTTACAATGTGTTGGGAGGATGATGATTCTTTCATGTTCAGAATTCTAAGTGTGACAATTCCCTTAAGTGATGCAAACTAGAAACTCATCTGTATTTTAAACTATTAGAAAGTTGCCTGAGTGCAGTTACTTTGACATATACTTATGTGACTATGGGAAACGTGGAACTTAAATATATGTCTCCCAGATTCCAAGGCTACTTCTCTTTATTCACTATGCCATGCTGTCCCTCATTTGTCTCTGTACTTCTGTTCACAAATTCTTTAAGATTGATTTTATAGAATGTAGAATATCAGTCTCATAAGAAGCCTTAAAACATAGAGTGTCAGGACTGAAAGGGGCCTTAAAACAGTAGCTTCATACTGCAATAGGAATTGATTTCTTTCAGGTGCATATTGACTTAGAAAACCACAAATTAACATTATCTATGTTGCACTATATTTGTATTTGCTTTGTTCAAGATTTACTGTTTACATTTTAAACTGGTTCAAGCAGCACTGAGTATTTGTGTCATTAGTTTGACACCTCCACTTTAAATAACAGAATGTTAAAGCCGGATAAGACCTTGGACTCTAAGGCTTAAAGGTTTGTTAATTCAACCCCCTTAATTTACATATGTAGAAACTGAAACCCAGAGAAGTTAAATAACTTGGCTAGGGTCACCCAATTAGTAAGTAACAAAGCCAGGATTTGAACCTCATCCTCTGATTCCAAGTCTGGTTCCTCTCTTTCCACTATTCCATCCTCTTTCTCATTCCCTGTCTGCATCTGTGTTTATCACTGCTCGGGAAATTAAGTATAAGTTCTACTTACAAAGGCAGAAAATTTGTTATTTTGGTGTAGTCTTTTAACTGCACATAACCTCCCACTCTCTATTTAAAACCTACCATTTACAGAAAATAAATCCAAGAAATACTGTGTTTTGTTCTCTATAGCACTCTAAGACATATTATTAATTTCTATCCTGAGCCTATTTCCATCAATCTTGTTATAGTTTAATGCTATTGTAATAGATTATCTTTCTCAGGCACATGAAAATCGGTTTCCCAAGATAATTTGGGCTGAATTAGATCATTTGTCTAATTGAAGAATAGTAACAACCTATCATGGAATCAATCCATCCTCATGTATAAAATGACATGAGCTGCAGGCAAAAGGCATTTCACTTTTCTCCCAAGTGGATCTGTTGATTCCAGAGGGATTTGTGAGATTCCAGTGCAAGATCTAAACATTTATTAAAGTAGAAGCTTGCTAACATTTGAACTCGAGCATTGCATCTTTATGCTGCTGGAAGATGACAAGGAACTCTTATTGTGAAGTACTGTTTTCAATCTTGGAATTTTTTGCCTGAAAATGTGAATTCCAAAGTATTTATTTTACCCTGAACTTTTTACATTGTATACGCCATTATTAAAATGTGGTTCTTGTTTTTTACATATATTTTAAGTGTATATGTGCATACACACTGGTGTGGGATTTAAAGGAAACTGGGGAATCCAGTAACTGTTTATGAAGAGAGAGAGTAGTCAAGGCATGAGGGACAGACAGAAAAAAAAAAATCCTGGAGTTGGAGATGGCGTGTCTTGGTCATAGAACAACCAGGATGCCAGTATCACTGGATCAAAGAGTCTGTGACAGGGAGTAAGGTATAAGAAGACAGGAAAGGCAGGAAGGGTCTAGTTTATGACAGGCACTGAAAAACAAAGAGGATTTTGTTTTTGATCCTAGAGACAACAGGAAGCCACTAGAGTTTATTGAATAGGGGGATAACATGGTAGGACCTGTGTTTTAAGAAATTCATTTTATTTTGACTGAATGGAAGATAGAGTGGAGTGGGGAGAGACTTAAGGCAGGCAGAACCACCAGCAAAATGTTGAAATACAGTGGGATTGCTGTTTTAGGGGTGGGGCGGGGGCAAGACTGGGAGAAAATTTATAATTCAAAACTGTAATGAAAATGAATAATGTAAACAAGAAAACAAATAAAAATAAATTTTAAAAAAATATTGAAATAGTTTAGGATGAGGTGCTGAGGACCTGCCCTAGAGTAGTGGCCTTGACAAAGAGAATAGGGCAAATTTAAGAGATGCTGAAAAAGTAAAATTGACAGGCCTTAGTAACAGATTGGATACAGGAGAAATGAGTGATAGTAAGGAGTCCGGAGTGATCCCTAGGTTATAAGCTAGGGGGAACTGAGAGGGTAGTGTTACCCTGTATAGTAACAGTAAAGATAAGCAGGAGGAGTGGTTTAGAGGGAAAGGTATTGAGTTCCATTTTCTATATGTTGAGTTTAAGACGTCTATTGAACATCCAGTTCAAGACGTCTGAAAAGCAGCTGTAGGTGCAAGACTAGAGATGAGCAGAGGCAGGGTAGGCAGATCTGAGAATCTTCAGCATTGAGATGCTAATTAATTCCATGGGAGCTGATGAGATCGCCAACTGAAATAGTATAGATGCAGAAGAGAGAAGGGCCCAAGACTTCTAGAAGCCTGTGGAATATCTACAGTTAGGAGAAATTATTTGGATGCAGATTCATCAAAGGAGACTGAGGAGTGATTAGATAGGTAGAAGGAGAACCAGGAAAGAGTAATGTCCCAAAAGCCTAGAGAAAAGAAAGAATCAATGAAGGAGCTATCAACAGAGTCCAAAAATGCAGAGAGATCAAAAAGAATGCAAATTGAGAAAAGGCCATTGAATTTGGCTACTAAGAAATCATTGGTAACTTCAGGGAGAGCAGTTTTACTGGAATGACCATGTCAGAAGCTGGATTGTAAAAGGTTAATAAGAAAGAAAAGAGACAAAGCACAGGCACCTAGTGTAGATGGCCTTTTCCAGGAGTTAATGCCCACAAAGGGCAGAAAGGGGATGGAACAACAGTTAGCAAGGATAGAAAGAATAAATGATGAATTTTTTTTAAGATGGGAGAGAAATGCACATGTTTGTAAGCGGTAGGGAATGGGTCAGTAGACAGGAAGAGATTGAAAATGAATGCCTGACATAAACTCTAAACTGGGCATCATGCCACACAGGAGAGTAGGGGGCATGGGGATGAGAGGGGGGATGACGGAGGGGAGGGATGCTGGAAGCACACACTTCAGTAAAGGGACAGGGACGGGGTAGAGAAAAGAACAAGATGGGG
>JAQQSW010022306.1:0-10483 GCA_028646575.1 Pseudocheirus occidentalis
ATAAAAGTTGAACTATTTACATGCCAATATGGAAAAATGATAATAGTAACTTATGAAACTATTCTTAGTATGAGGACTGGTGAAGGGAATACAAATGTATATGTATGTATGTATGTATATATACATATGTATGAATGTATAAATGCACATATGTCTATATAGGAGGGTATATATGTGTATGAATACATATCTGAGCATGTGTATATATGTGTACATGGAGGGTTTAGGATTAATTGAATATGAAGGGAAGATACTTTAAAAGGTGAAATTCTGAGATGGGAGAGGACTAGAATGAGAGAAGACAGGGAGAGACAAAATGTGGTTAATCATTCCATATGGAAGAGGCAAGGGATAACTGTTACAACTTTACTCTCATTCCTCTCATTGAATTTGGCTTAGGGAAGGAATGACATAAACTATAAACTAGGAATCATGCCACACAGGAGAATAGGGGGCATGGGGATGAGAGGCAGGATGATGGAAGGGAGGGCAGGGTCTGGGAGAGGGTTGCTGGAAGCACACACTTCAGTAAAGGGACAGAGACAGGGTAGAGAACAGAAAAAGGGAGCAAGGGATAGGAAGGAAGGACATATGATCAGACTGTCACAGTATGTCTAATGTGAAGATGTCCTGTGTAATTACAAATGTGTAGCCTATATTGAATTGCTTGTCCTTCCAGTGGGGGTAGGTGACAAGGGAGGGACCAAAAGAATCTAGACTTTAAAACTCTGCAATACATGCAACTAGGAATTAAGATATACAGGGGCTGGGGTAGGGAGAATCTCCCTGCCCTTCCAGAGAGTTAGAGGGGTATTGGAGGAGTGTACAAAAAAGAGCAGATCGGGGAAGTGTTTTACAGTGGGATCGCTGTTTTGCTTTTGGGGTAGGGGAAAGACAGAGAGAAAATTTGTAACTCAAAAAATCTCATGGAAATGAATGATGTAAACAAGAAAACAAAAATTTATATTTAAAAAATTATATAGAGAGGATATTTCAGATAAGACTGATGGCAGACAAAGTCACAGGAAGGTAGATTTAGAACCAAAAGGGACCTCAGAGGCCATCTCATATCATCTCCTCATTTTATAGTTGAGGAAATTAAATCCCAGAGAGGTAAGTAACTTAGTTAAGATCACACAGGCACTAACTTACAAGAGTTGGGATTTGAACTCAGGTCCTGTGACTCCAAATTCAGTGTTTTCCTCACTACACCAGACTAATACTGAGCTAAAAATATGGACTCTGATAGACCAGACTGATTGGAGCACAGGGTCCAAATAAAGCAAGGATCCATATAAGCTTAGAGAGGGAGGTTTGAGCCAGATGGTGAAGAGCCTTGAATACTGGGCTTAGGAGATTGGACTCTTTTGAGTGAATAAATGTAGGCTGCTGAACAGGGGAATTACATAAAGAAAATAGTATTTTAGGAAGCCATGAGGGTTCAGTCAACTTGCTAACTTAACCTACTCTTTCCCTTCAAATAAAATGGGCCAGGATTTTTGAAAATTTCCCAGTGTACTGAATCTCTTTCAGCTCAGTCTTTTCTGGTGAGGGAGCTCACGACAGAGGCCTTTAGGTAGGGGGAGAGCCAAAGAAGGGGGGAAGACTGGAGCTGACTACTAATGTTCCCTATTGATGGAGCCAGCAGCTTTTCTAATTAAAGATGCATGGGACTGCTAAGCACCTTCTGCTGTCAGTCACTATAGATTTGTCTAAGTGGAGCTGGGGGAGGATGTTTCTCAGCTTCCTGGTTGAAAGATGGTTGGGAGATAGAGAGCATCACCAGAAACTGTGACACATCCCAAGGTGGAAGTGGGAGGGGTATCCCCCCTTTCTCTTTTCTTGTTACTGGCTAACAATAGCTCCCCTTGAATTTCTCTGGAGAGGCTAGACAGCCTCCTGCAGAGAGAGACCCAGATAACTTACTCCACCAGGTTTTACTCAGATAATTTTTAGGAACTGGTTACCACAAGATGGTTGATATGCTTCTAAAATTATATTGCCTAATAAGGGGCCCCTCCCTACAGAAGAGTCTTTACTGAATGACAATCATATACCTGTACCAAAGAGGACCCTAGTATCTTCCTTTAAAAATGTTACCTTTATTTCTAGCTATATCCCTCCCCCCTTTCTCTACCCAGTGAACTATTCTTTGTAACAAAGAATGAGAGAGAGAAACTGAGAGAGACAGAGGTACAGAAAGACAGAGATATAGACAGACAGAGAAATAGTGAGAGAGACTATGGAAGTCCAACATTCTCTGGATCCTTCAAAACTTGAAAGGCAGCACTGAAGTTAGATAGGGGGAAGTGAAGGGAGGAGAAAGAGATGAGGGGAAGAGAGAGAGAGAGGTAGGAGAGAGAGAGAGAGAGAGAGAGAGAGAGAGAGAGAGAGAGAGAGATTGAAAGACAGATTGAGAGAGATAGAGACAAACAAAAAGAGAGAGACAGAGACACAGACAGAGACAGAGATAGTGGAAGAGGAAAAGAGAGGAGTAAAAGGAGGGAAAGAAATCAACCAACACATCAAAAGAGTCTGACAGTTTATGCAATATTCCACACTCATTGTCCCCCACAAAGAAGGCAGGGATGCATTTTCTTCTGTCTTCTTTGAGGGCAATCATGATCCTTATAATTACACAGCATTCAGGTCCATTTTTTTGTGGCTGTAATCATTTAAAGTACCATGATTTTAGTGCTTCTTGCTTTCCTGGCTTTGTGCTCTTCCTTGTTATTCAGTCATTTTTCAGTTATGTCCAACTTTACACACAATGTTGTGACCCCACTTAGATACTGGAGTGGTTCTCTGTTTCCTTCTCCAGCTCATTTTACAGATGAGGAAACTGAAGCAAACAAGGTGAAGTTTCTTCTGCAAAGTCACATAGTAAGTGTGTGAGGCTGGATTTGAATTAAGGTCTTCGTGACTCTGGGCTTGGTACTCTCTACGACAACACCTATCTGCTCATTGTGCTCTTCAGATTTTATCATTTGGCAGACCTTTTTCCATGCATCTTTGGATTCTTCAGATTTATTCATTTTAAGACACAGTAGTTTTCCATTATATGTATGTACCTCAATTTGTTTTATCCTTCTCAAACTGATTACTCCAAGAATTTTAACTGAATTGGATTTGAGTGAGGGAGGGCTGTGCAAAGTCACCAGCCTCATTTTCTCCTTCAGAGCCATCTGGGTCCAGTGGCAGACATAGATCAGAATGACAGAAGATGGCTCAGGAATTTTAATCCACTTGCACTAAGGATCAGAATCCTTAAACCTTGGTCAGCACCATGGCCAGTGACCCAATGTCAGAGGGCAATAAACGTTAGAATAATGAGATGATGTACGTATGTAAAGAATTTATTGAGATGGGACTTTGAAGGCTCTCTAGTCCAACCTTTTCACTTTGGAGATGAGAAAAGTAGGTCTTAGAGACACTAAGTGACTTGTCTTGGGTCACACAGTCAGTAAATTGCTGAGATGATTTTGGGCCCCAGATCTTCTGACACCAGATTCTACATCTTATTCACCACAGCTACTCTACATCTCTCTTCTGGAAGTCAAGATCTAGCATGGGGCAAGTACCAAAATTTTAACTGCCCCAGACAACTCTGTAAGTTTCTAAGTTACAGAATAGATGCCCATCAGTATTAGCAGAGGGAGCTTCCTTACTGACAGTACTCAATGTGAATGAAATCACAGGTCTACATACACACACACACACACACACACAAATATACACACACTCACATAAGTGGGTTAGGAATTTAGAGGGATTGGATGAAGGCATGGAGACTTGAATGAAGAGCAAAACACAGCGGGGAGAGCACTAAAAAGACAGACCAGGGTTGAATCCAAAACTTACCAATGACAGTTTTCAGAGGACTTCTCTGTTTTTTCCTTAGATTGTTAAGAATAACTTTGAAATAAGCAAACCATATGATTTCCACTATATAGATAAAGAAACTGGGCTTCTGAAAGGTTGTGACTTGTCTGATATTATCGTAAGGTGTCACAAAATATGAGTATTATCTAAAACTATTAAAGCTAATAAAAATCATTAAGTTAAAAATTTCACTAAACATTTGAGACAGCCTGTAGAAAGGATGATAAAGGCTAAACTTGAACCCAGGTCTTCCAGTTCCTAATCTAGTGCTCTTTCTAGTACATAGTGATACCTGCCTCTCTAACAACAAAACAAGGTCAGGTATTTGCCATTCTGCCCAGGGCCAGGCCCAGCAGGAAGATTATAGAGCAGTAGAAACATCAGAGAGAAGAGCAAGATGGCACCTCCATGAGATCACCTAATTTAACTCATTAATTTTATAAAAGAAGAAAAAGAGACTTGAGGTAAATCATCTAATTAAAAGTCACACAGAGAGACATGAAATGTCTAGGATTCAAACCCAGTCCTCTGACCCCTGAGCCATCACCTATTCTACTGCTCTGCTCTGCCTCTCAGAGGCCTGTCCACTGCCAAGTCCTAGCACAGTGATGCTGATGCCAATCAGTTTCACCGGGTTGGTAGTTGAGAGTCATGAATTCTGACCCTTATTCAATTACTAGCTAGTTCTATGATCTGGAGCAAGTCACTCAAATTTCTGAGCCATATTTTCCTTATCTGTAAAATGTGAAAGTAGAATGAGATAATAGAGGGAAGAATTTTAGAACTGGAAGGGTTAGGAAGATTATTTGACCTCATTCCTTTATTTTGTAGAGGAAGAAACTTGGGCCCAAACAAGTGAAGTGACTAGTCCTGGACCACCATCCAGGACTCTCAATCTTTCTCATGGTACTCATGATGCTATATCAACACAGCGTCTAGAGTCTTTCTTTCCTCCTTCCTTCCTTCCTCTCTTCCTCATTTCCTTTCCTTCCTTCCTTCCTTCCTTCCTTCCTTCCTTCCTTCCTTCCTTCCTTCCTTCTTTCCTTCCTTCCTTCCTTCTTTCCTTCCTTCCTTCCTTCTTTCCTTCCTTCCTCCCTTCCTTCCTTCCTTCCTTCCTTCCTTCCTTCCTTCCTTCCTTCCTTCCTTCCTTCCTTCCCTCTGCCTCTTTCTCTCTCTCTCTCTTAAGGGTTAAATGACTTGTTCATGGTCACACAGCTAGTAAATGTATGAGATCATATTTGAACTCAGATCCTTCTGGCTCCAGGATTTGTTTTGTCTATCCACTGTGCCACCTAGCTGCCCCTAGACTCTTTATTTAAAAAAAATTCTTTAAGGAATTATGTGATCTCCGTAGCAACCTTAGAAATCCCTTAGTCATCCTGAATTTATACAATAATACAATAAAGGTAGAATAAAATAGAATGATCTTGTCCATGGTTCTTTAGGATTAAATATAAAACTTTCATTTCAAATGAACCCAGAGAGCCATAGCCATCAAACATATTGCAGGAACTTGTAAGAGCCCTTCATTCACATCTTGATATTTCTTGCTTCTGTTGACTTATCTTGAATAGAAGAGAAGATATTATCATATTTTTATCTAGTTCCTATGGTGGCTATAGAAGGAAGCCAAGTATTTTCTACAGTGTAGTCTCATAGAGCCTTCCATAGGTCATTGGTACCCTTGAAGCTATTTATTGTGATTTTATTCCTCATGGCTTATTTTCTCTACTTAAATCCCATCACAAGATCTCATTTCACTGAATTTTGCTTTCTGAGGTGACCTCCAGTTATCTGATAAAGTAATCTGTTCTAAGATGTTCATGGTTGCTGATGGCTTAATGTTATTTGTCTGCTCAGAGCTATTTGCCTTCTAACCAGGACCTCTTGGAAACTTATTGAATGAAAATAGAGCAATCATATCCTGTCTCTGAAGAAAAGTGTGCCTAATGATGAAATGTTAGAGAAGCAAATCTGTGAAGGGGACTTTTGGGGATCAAGGAGGCCTTTCAAATTTCCATTAAATAAGAAATGGAAGGGTGGTACATTGATTGGAATGCAAAGACCCCAGTTCAAATCCTATCTCTTCTAAATGATTATAATTGATAGCATTTTTATAATGCTTTCACATTCTTAATATACTTTATGAATATCATCTAATTTTATCCTAACAAAAACTTTGGGAGGTAGGTACTATCATTATCCCCACTTTATAGACAAGGAAACTAAGATAAGTTACATGACTTGCCCAGAGTCACAGAGCTAGGAAATATCTAAGAATTCAGATCTTCCTGATTTCAGGTGCAGCTCTCTATCTGCTGTGTCATCTAACTTCTTTTGCGACTTTGGACAATTCTTTTAACCTGTCTAGGCTTCAGGTTGTCCTCTGTAAGATGAGTTTTTTAGATGCTCTCTGAGTTGTGTTCCAGTTCTAAATCTATGAAAATAATTCACTGGTGGTGTGAAGGTGACCTTGGGCTTTCAAAGGCTGTCTGGTACAGCTGACATGGGTTGGGCCTATCTCAAGTAGGTACCCTGGTAGTTTAGGGCAAAATGAGACACTTGTAGGACATTCAATAGTTCACAGGAGATTTACTTACAGGACACTCACTCAAAATGAAACCCTTATCTTGAGTAGACTCAACTCACCTCCATGAAAACAAAACAAAACAAAACTTGCCTGTTGAGCAGAGCAGGGGTAGGGGAGGTATAGTAGCCTTGGGACGTCCAAAAGTCACAGACACCATTTCGGTAGGCCTCTTTATTTCCTCAGATAGTAACTTCAACAAAGCCTGAGGCTACCAAAAAGAACTATGGAGAGGGGTTATGCCTTAGCCTTTGGACCAGTCCAGTTTTAGGGACAGCTTCCTTGCCTTTTAGGAAAAGAACAAGGCTAAGATACATGGTGCATGGGGAGGATAGAGAACATCAAGGTAGACCCTGATCCTACCACAGGAGTATAAGGTCTGACAAGTTATACCGAGTTATAAAGGTTTCCAGTTCTGTGACTGGTACGGACTTTTGTTCTTCTGTCCAAGGACCAGACTAGCTAAATTCCATAAAACCCATCATAAAATGGAGGTCAGCAGATGCTAGTTTGGTTTGCTTGTGGGGAGGTCCATAAGAAACATTTATGAAGACTGTTTATTAAGGGATGGAGGGATTGCAATTAGCTTCACTGGACAGAAAGTCCACATGGATTAAGTCACAAAGTAGGGAAGTATGGCTGAGATGAAGCTGATAGCAACCATATGTTGTATACCCTGGTAGCCAAGAATAATCTAATGATCTTTTGTGGGGCTAGAATTCTCTGGTGAAATCAAATGACAAAATCAGTGTTTGAGGACAGGGTCATCATTCCATCAGTTTCAGTCGGGTCTGACTCTTCATAACCCCATTTGGGGTTTTCTTGGTAAAATATTGGAGGGGTTTTCATTTCCTTCTTCAGTTCATCTTACAGATGAGGAAATTGAGGCAAATCTGCGTAAGTGACTTGCCCAGGCTCGCACTGCTCTGAGGGCAGATTTGAACTCATTGGCATTCTATCCACTGAGCCATCCAGATGTGGCGACTGTCCCTCATTTCATCTTGTACCTGGTGTATACTTCATAAATGATCATTGAATTGAGGGGACTTCAGAAATCCTCCAGTCCAACTATTTCATTTTATAAATGAGTAAACTGAGGCCTGTAGAAGTTAAGAGGGATTGCCCAAAGGCACATCTGTAAATAAGTGGAAGACCTGATATTTGGAAGACCTTGTATTCTTACTCCAAATACAGCATTATTGCCTTTTGAATTATCCTTGTCCGATTTAGCCACAAGCAGAAAGACCATCCAAGCTGCTTCTGTGTGACAAGAGGCCAGGGAGCCCATAAAAGAAGCTTATCCTTTACCCTTTGCAGAGCTTTGATTCTGTATTTAATAAAGGATCAGGGGTTAGAATAGAAAGCTAAAGCTGCAAAGTCCAAACTAGCGTACAATGTCAGAGCTTAGAGATTGGCTTGTCTGTCCAGCTCCATCCCCTTTCTCCCATCTAAAGAGCTTGAAGAAGCTTGCCTTAGGTTGGACAGCCAGTTGGTGGCAGAGCCCAATAAGAAGCCAGGTCTCCTCATTCCCAGCTGGCTTCCTTCTGGATATTTCTATTTAGAAAGCTATTTCTCCTCTTTAATAGGGAAGAAACAGTAGCTGAAACCTCCTGGCTCCCAGGCATTGAATCTCCCTGCACTGCCATGGATTTTGTGACTGTTTTTTTGTTTCTTTTTTTTTTTCCAGCACTACACCTAGACTTGCAAGTTGCCTTTTGGAATGATATATTTTTGCATATGGTAAATTGTACATCAACTGTGAGTTGTTTATAACTCTGCCAGTGCCTGAAAAATGGACTTTCTCATCAGCAATGTGCCTGGAACCCATCTGGGATGCCTAGAAACTTGTCTTGTTTGGGAGCTGGATATTTGGTCGTCCTAGTGCTGTATGATTAATCTGGCCCACTAGAGATGAGAAAAGGCTCTTGCTACGGAAAGTGACAAAGTTTTTTTGGGTAGGAAATTGGCGGGTTATAATACTCATAATCACCCTATCTGTGGCAAACCTGACTGTATACAGAATGGCATTCCAGTCAAGCCCTGCATTGCAGAGGGAGTCCCTAAAGGAAAGGCCCCATTAGACACTAGAGAGGCTGTTTATTTTAAAATCCCTATGGGGCTAGGGTTGGTTTTCTTGGAATGTTTGCCCCACACATTTCCATCTAAGTTTCTGTTGACAAGAGAAGAGGGGGTGATAATGCAATAATTTATTTCAATACTTTCTTATAATTTTATCTGTGCTCTTAATAATATTTAACATCATGCTTTAAAGTTCGTTTAGAACTTTACATAATTATCTCAGTGAATACTCACTGTGAGCATTAATTAATCTCAGCTAATACTCTCTGAGGTAGATGCTATTGTTATCCCTGTCTTAGAGATGAGGAAACTGAGGCAAAGAGAAGTTAAGTGACTTCTATAGGGTCACATAGTAAAGTATCTGAGGTAGAATTTGAACTTAAGACCTTCCTTACTCCTTTATCTATCCCTCTATCTAGCCCCTTTTAAAATCAGTCCAGTGATGGATGAAAATGGCCTCTGAAAGACTAAATTGTTGTTGGAAAGAGATGAAGCCTGAACTATGCATTTTGGAACCTAGATCCCATAGTTGTCCTCTTATAAGCATTCTTACCTTCCTTTTAAACCCAATCACTCTGCTCCAAATATTCATATGGGCCATTGAATCTGAGCCTTTTGAGCTCATATTGGTCTGATCAGCTTAGATTGGACACACAGCACTTTGGCCTCAATGTAGTGATGTCATGTTGGTCCTCTTTGAGCGTGAAGGACAACAACCCATCAACCAAGCAATCTTATCAAGGTTCATAAGTCCACAGATTTGTAGCTGGATGCAAAATTAGAGACCGTCTAGTCCCCAATCCTCTCATTTTAAAAATGAAAAAGCTGGAGGTGGAGCCAGGATGGCAGTGTAGAAGCAGCAAGCTTCCACAGCTCCCACAAGGTACCCTAGATACCCATAAAATATGACCCTAAACAAATTCTAAGGCTCTCAAACTCACAAAGATACAGAAAACACATTTCTCACAGAAGGCAGCTCAGCTGCAGGGGCTCATCCAGCAGGCCTGGAGCCTAGGCCAGCCCAGCCTGAAGCCGAAACGTGGCCAGACCCCAGGGTGGTGGTGGGGGAGCCAGCCATGGTGGCAGCCAGTCTACAAGAGAGAAGATCTACAACATCTCCAGCAAACCCCACATCTACCAAGGCGTGAAAAATAGGGATTAGATAAAGGCAGCTTGGCAGCAGGGGCTCAGCGTGGAGGGCTGGGAGCCAAGGCCAGCCCAGCCCAAAGCCTAGGACGTGGCCAGGCCCCAGGGTGGGCAAGAGGAGCCGAGCCTCCCAAGTCGCAGTGTGAATCTACTTCTGAGAAGATCTACAGCACCTGGACAGATCTTAACATCCAGCAAACCAGGATTAGAGGTCAGTGAAAGTGGAACTTTCAAGCTGAATTTGGGGGAGGAAAAGCAGTTTGGTCAATCTGCCCCCAGGGCAAAGAAGCAGTGGGGGAAGGGCAGGAACTGATATAACAGGCAGCTATCCCCACTGGGCTGCTTCAGAGCCCTCAGCCTGCAGATAGCAGGGGGGCTGAATTGATTGATCATGGCCAAGTGCTCTTGCACTGAGTGGCCTGGATCTGGAGCGTGGTCTTGGGTGGTGGTCCTGGGGTGCCCTCTCAGCAAGCCAAAGCTGGGGGGGCTGCAACACACCCCTAATAGTTCCAGCAGCTGGGAAAACCTCAGCAATTTTGGAGCAGAGCTTTTCCCACTGGAAGCAGAGTTCCACAAAGCTAAAAGAACCAACCAGTCAATTGACTGGTCAACATGAGGAAGAGGAAGCAAAATAAGAACAGCAATAAAACTCTACAATCTTTTTTGTGGACAAAAAGGATCGAAGCATGGAATGGGAGGAAGACAACACAGTCAGAGCTCCCACACCAAATGCTTCCAAGACACTGGAAGGATGTCTACAAGTTATAGATCAACTGAAAAAGGACTTTG
>JAQQSW010022307.1:0-10483 GCA_028646575.1 Pseudocheirus occidentalis
CCAGGACCACCACTCAAGACCACGATCCAGATCCAGGCCACTCAATGCAAGAGCCCTTGGCCCTGATCAATCGCCTCAGGCCCCCTGCTATCTGCAGGCTGAGGGCTCTGAAGCAACCCAGTGGAGGCCGCTGCTGCTTTCAGTTGTTCCTGCTGCCACAGCTACCTCCCACTGCTTCCTTGACTTGGGAGCAGTTTGGCCGGACCCACTCTTCTCCTCCCGAGTTAGCAAAACCCACTGACCTTTCTCTTAGCCTTTTTTTCCTTCTGGCCTGATAAATGTGGTTACTGTGCCTCCAGCACAGCCAATCTGCTCTCCTATAGACGCAGCTCCCCGCCCAATGCCCTGGGGCCTGAGCCTGCCGGGTTTCAGCCGCAGCTCCCAGACTGCTGCGAAGAGCCCCACCTGCTGAGCTGCCTGTAGCAACAGATGTGCTTTCTGTCTTTTGGAGAGTTTTGGAGCTTGAAAATCTGTTTAGAGTCCCATTTTATGAGTTTTTAGCATGTTTGTGTGGGAGCTACGGTGCTTTGCTGCTTCTACGCCGCCATCTTGGCTCTGCCCCATTTTACAGTATTCTTAAGCATATTTTTAATGCTTTCCAATTTGACCTAGGCATGGGGCCAGTATTTTTTCCAGAAAAACCTATTTCCAGTTATATAAGGGAAGATAGGCAGAAAATGCAAGTTGATTAACAAAAAATCACTGTATGTATAAGTTTTTAGAAATGTGTTTCTTCTGTAAAATGAAATAATAATAATAGCCCTGTGAGCTCAGGCAATGTAAACTAAGTTCCATGCTGACTTAAGCCAATAGAACCACAAAGATAAATCATAGATAAAGAAGAATGATTAAGAATCATAGACTGTAACAAAACACAATGCAAATGACTTCAATGTTATCAGTGAAGAAGGTCAGCCATGCCACTGATTCCTCCATTCACAAGGAGGATATGCCCCAGTACAAGAGCCTTTGGGCCCCCAAGATACTCCACTCACAGAAAAAGCATACTCAGATATGCCCCAGTACAAGAGCCTTTGGGCCCCCAAGACACTCCACTCACAGACAAAGCATACTCAGAAAGCCGCAGTTGTTTCCCCTTCGCTGTCCAAAGTCCTGCTTGTTACTTGGGAGCTCCCAGACACTACACACTAACCAGGTGTCTGTCTCTGCTTTTTTCCTTTCAGGATGCCTCCATTGCTCACAAGTTCCATGTCATGCGAGAGAAGTACCCTGAAAAATTCACAAACAGGTAAAACTCATACCCTTTCCCTTTCTTTACTTCTTTCTTCTCTATCCTCCTCCATTACCTCTGTCTCTGTCCTGATATGTTGCTTTTCCAACTGCCCTCTTGGAAATATTCTTGGCTGGGTCAGGATGGGGTCGTTTATTTGTGGCTGCATGAAGGCAGATTTTCATTTCTGAGATGAAAGAAAAGGGAAAATGTCAGAAATACATCTTGGCCTAGCTGGGTAGGGTCTTTTTTTTGCCCAGCAGGCAGTATGCTGAGTTAAAGATTAGGGAGCCAGAATGGGAAAAGGGGAGTTTCCCTTGGTCATTTCCTTGCCTTGGTTGGTTCTGTTTTGAATCAGTCTTTCTTGGTTTTGTTCCTTCCCTCGACTCTTCCTTGATATGCCTTCCTAGAGAGATAACTTGAGGCTTCTCTGGAATGTGGGTTTTTATTAGGCTCCCTCCATTGGGCTTTCTCTTAATCTCATGCCCTCCCAAAAAAATGTAGGGTTTCTGGGATGATGGAGAGGGGAAATGAACCACTGACCTTCTCTGCTGCTGTCCAGCAGGGGGCAGCAACAGAGAGAAAGTGGGTCACCCTGTAGGCAGAGTTGAGAAGAAAAGGATGGAATGGCCCCAGTGTACCTCTGGTCTGTCCTTGGAACTCCCAAGAAAATTGGGACAAAAAAGTATTCATCCAACTGGCACATCAAAGAAGCCCTACTCCCTCGACTTGTGTCCAGTAGAGAGCTGTAACTGTTGCATGTTTCCACCCACTGTCCCCTTGTTCTTCTCTCAGGATCCTCCCATTCAGTGTTTCTTAGTATCTCTTCTCTCTCTCTCTCTCTCTCTCTCTCTCTCTCTCTCTCTCTCTCTCTCTCTCTTCTCTCTGTCTCTCATTCTCTCTCTCTTTTTCTTTTTCTCTCTTTTTCTCTCTTTTTCTTTTTCTCTCTCTTTCTCTTTTTCTCTTTCTGCCTCTCTCTCTCTCTGTCTCTTTCTTTTTCTCTCTCTTTCTCTCTCATGCACTGATTCAAGGTGCTCACCCAATGTCAAAAGAACCCCAATTAAACCTGGATGAACTGAATTCCCAAAGGTAGCAAAGCATAGCTCTATAGCCAATCTTAGAGCTAGGAAGATTTTGAGTTCATATCCTGCCTTCACACATTCTAGCTGTGTGAACATAGCCAAATCATATCAGAAGTGATAACTTAATACCTGTGGCCTTGGGAAAGTCACTCTCCTCTCTGGCTTTATCTGTAAAAGGAGGGAATCAGAGTGGATGGAGTTTCTTTCCAGCTCAAGATCTCTTACCCTATAGTCCTATGGTCCTAATTTGTCAGTGATGAGGGCAACTTCCCAATAAAATGGAGCAAGAGAAAGCATGATTGAGAAGTCAGGTGACCTGAGTTCAAATTCTGCTGGTGACACTGCCTATGAGTGACCTTGGATGAGTAGCATTACCTTTCTGGGTCTCAGATTCCTTGTCTGATGGAATAGCTGACCTCTGAGTTCCCTTCCAGTTCTAAATCAGATTCTGTATTGCAGATGACCTGCCAATCTGTATCAGGGAAGAGTTTTCATGATGGAAGTTTCCCACACTGACGAAATCATACTCCTTCTACTCATCCAAAAAAATTCAAAGTTAGGTTTCTAGAAGGTCATGACCCTGTTCTTTGACCACTGAGAATTAAGTTTAGGTTTCTGTGATGATCACAATTTCTTCAGCTTTTGCTAGTTCAATAGCTACCCATGTCCCATCTCCATTAGAGCTCTTGTCCTGTCCAAGCTGAGCTTAGTATTAGTATTAATTAGTAAAAATTAATTAGTATTAATTTTTTAATTCATCTTCAGAGTCCTTTAACTTTGGTTCAGTTTGCAGCTAGAAATGTATGAGCTAGAAAAAAATGGCTTCTAGGCCAAGGAGGGCTGGGGAAAGGAGGTTGTGGTTGAGCAAGGGACATATTGCAAAATACTATGAGGATTTGAATATCTACACTTGCCAGTAACAGCCTGTGGGGGTAAAAAAAAAAAAAGGAAGAGTGTGAATCTAAACCATTCTCTCCTGAAGATTATCAACTTGTAAATGAGTGTCAAAAAATTACTTGTGTTAACAATAACTGGAGGGAAAATCTTCCCCCCCACCCACCCAGTCTTTGATCCAAGAAATTCTTCCAGGCAAAGATAGGGGATTGTCTAGTGAAGCCTAGAAAGTAAGTCCCATAAAAGTTGAAATACCTGGTTCTTGCACCTGTATCACTAGTGCCTAGTGCAGAGTAGGAGTTTGATAAATGAAAAAAAAAAATGAGGACCCACTGAAGAGCCCAAGGAGCTGCGGCACTATGCCCACTCCCTCTTCCTAAAGGGCTCATTTGCTCTAGACCTACGAAAGTCATGCATTCAGTCATGTGGGAGACTAGATTCTGATGAGAGGCTCCCTTTGCATCCACCGTTTGGCTCATTAACCCCCCCCACCCGGATACCCTGAGGGTGCATTATTTAAAGCTTAGGGGCAGGTCTCCTAAAAGTGGGAGAATAAAAAGGAATACAATGTACAATGTGAATCAGATATGGGAAAGGTATTTATTTCCTATACACAAGACTCATAGCATGCACTGACAGAAAGACTTAAAGCAGGATTCAGTAACAATTTTTAACTACAGCTAAACTCTCCTGGGAGGCTGATACTTAAACCTTGTCACAACATAAAGCAGTTTGTGGGACAACCAAACAGTCATGACTACATTTCACCTAGTTTCTGTGCTGTCCAAACAACTCTTGGCCATCTTCCTGCTCATTGTCACCTTCTCTGATAAAGAAGCTTCCCTTTGCCTTCAATCAGATTCACTAAATAGACCTAGAACTTCCAGATCTCTCCAACTCACAAGGTCATCTCTAAACCTGGACTTGTCTATATAACAAATGATGTTCAAAAGGTAACACAAAATAGAAAGGGAGCCAGGACCCAGGCACATGTTCATATGGTTCATCTGTCAGGGGACACAGTGTACACATATAAATGAATAGAAAATTCATATTTCATAACAAGAGTGAGACACATGCATCTGGAAGAGGGGGTCAAGAAGGGCCCTCATGTTGAAGATGGTGCTTGAATTGAACTCCATGCTCTATCTTCCCATGAAGCTAATGGTGTCCCATTTTTAGATACCAGATATTCCACAGAAGCATAGATCTAAAGCCGACAGGCACCTCAGAGGCCATCTACTAAAATCCCTTCACTTTACAAATAAGGAAACTGAGTCTGAGGAAAGTGATGTGGTTTGTCCAAGGTCCCACAGGTTGTATGTGCCAGAGACAGGCTTTGAACCCAGATGCCCCAACTTCAGAGACAATAATCTTCCCACTGTATCACACTGTCTCCTAGAAAATCATAAGTTTAAAAAATAAGATTATCTGACCACAAACAAAATCAGCCTATCTTATCTCGGACCTCAGCCCACAAACTATCTGAAGTAATGAGAGATGCTTTCATTTGTGCTGCTATGGAGCTAGAATAAGCAGGCCACCTCGGGAAGGATGGGGGAATCTCCTCTGATCCATTCTCCAGCCAGTGGCCATTCAGGCTCTTCCTGGATTCTGCTGGTGATGGGGAGCTCATTTATTCCCAAGGAAGTCCAGTTGGATTTGGGGCAAGTTCTCATTGTTAAGGAGTTTTCCCTTGAACTGAACTCAGACCTGCCTCTATAACTTCTACCCATTGGTCCTTGTTTTGCCCCTCTAGGGCCAAGCAGACTGGCCAACTAGCCAAAATGCTCTTCTCTACCACAGCCCCTGTGATACTGGGAGACACCTACTAGGCTTCCTCTTCTTCAAGTCAAATAAACTCAAATCCTCCAAGTGATCCCTCCATCACATCCATGACAATCTTCATCTTACTGGTCACCATCCTCTGGAAGCTTTGTATCTTAAAATATCATAGGAGTCTGCATCTAGACCTGAAGGGACCTCCAAGGCCATCTTGTTCAAACTCTTTACAGGGAAGAAAGCTGAGCCTCAGAGGAGAGGGACCATCAGAGGCAGGATTGGAACCCAGGTTTTTATCAATGCTCTTTCCATCATCATATCTTGTCAATGTCTCCCTTAAAGTGTGCCACACAAGTGGACACAGTCCTCAGAACGTGGGTCATGTCCACTAATTATTCCTTCATTCTGTGTGACATGAGGAGAAGGGGAGAAGTTGCCCCTCACTCTCTCATCCCAGAGCCCTGTTTGCTGAAAGGAACATTGAGAACAGCCCTGCTCTCCATCCTTCCTATATATCTCTCTCAGATAATATCCCATAGAATTCCCAGGCCTATCCAAGAGGCAGACGAATAGCTATTTTTCTCAGAGATTCCTTATTTAGCATTGGAGATGTTTTGTTACCATGGTTACAGTCTTATACCAGTCTGTGAACCTGGGAAAGGTCACAGAAGACAGGATGAAAACATGGCAGCTGGGGTCTGGAGGAGGGAGCCATGGGAGCAGCTTGAAAGTGAGGCTTAGTCGCTACACTTTGGAAAGAGCAGAGGGCCTGGGGGAGCTCCTCAGATCCCCCAGAGTAAGACTGAGTCTATTGGGATGATTGGGGGGGTTGTTCTCATTGGGAAGTCTGACCGCTGGTCACTCAGTTTCCTGAGCCCCTTGGGGTTTTAAATGGTGCCAAACCATCATTTACCCATTAATCAACCAGCAAATATCTAAGAAATATCTACTATGTGTCACGCATGAAGCAATAGCTCCTCAAAAGGAAGGTGTCTTCTAACGGAGTAGACAACAGATCTGTGTATAAATAGAGACAGCGTTGATTTAAAACTGATATATCCGTGCACATGTATGGATGGGCACAGAGATATGTGGCAAAGCTGGTTTGAAGTGTTTTTGGTATTCTCTCTGTAAGGGAGGACTGTACATGAGGATGATTCACTGTCCCCAAAACTCAGCTCTATCCTCTGACAAATCTAGGGGTTTAGGATCAGAGCTGGATCAGGGCCTCAGAAGTCAACCACATCATTATACAGATGAGGAAACTGAGTCCCAGAAAGGGAGAGAGACGTGGACAAGGCCACACAGGCAACCAGTAGCAATGGTAGAATTGGAACCCAGGGCCTCTGACTCCAAACCCAGCCCTCTTTCCACTGTAGCATGTTGGAGCTCCTACCCCCTCAGTATGTGCCAACAGTGGGCATGACCTGGCAGCCAGAAGAAATGAATGCTGTCCCAGGCCACTCCAAGTGAGTCAGAGTGACCAGGAGGAAGAAGGTGGCATCCCCTCTCACCTAGGCCATGGTCAGACTCACTTTCTGAAAAGAAGCAAAAGTCTAACCTGTTTTTCTCAAGTATCTCAAATAGACTTTTGAAAAAATACTCAAGGTTTGGGAAAGTCCCAAACAGTTGATTGTGGCTTTTTTTTTTTTGCATTTTAATGCAAAATATAAGCCTGATGTGTCAGACACAAACTCCCTGAGCAAAGCCTAGGAGAGAAAAGAGTATAAGCTGTTTAACTCTTTATTAGCCAACCCACAAAAATGTTTGCTGGCCTCCCTTGGGAGGTGATTGTACTAGGAGTGAAAAATACCTTTCCCTGTGAAAGGACATTTTTGAGGATTTTATATATGGTCAGGTCTAAAGAATGACTAGTCCTGGGCTTAATGAATATGGTCAAAGGTCATGAGTTGGAAGAGTACCCTTCATTCTACAGCTAGGGAAACAGGCCTGAAGAAGTGAAATGACTTACCCAAGGTCACACTAACCATAAGGGACAGTGGTGGGATTTGAACTGAGATCCTAGAACTTCAACTCCAGCAGGTTTTTCCTACAAGGTCATTCTGCCTCCCTATACAAATGGCTTCTTTGAAGAACAACAATTGTTCTGCCTAAAGCAACCCTCCAGATAACAGGTCCCTGTGAGGCAAGGGGACACAAAGCCCTTGTTTAGGGTCAACAAAGACCTTAATTCAGCATGGCAGACGATGATGGTGATAAGAATTTTGAACTTAAATCTGCTGGATAATCCTCCAGACAGGCCATGAAAGACTTAGTAACCTCAGTACCTGCTTATTCCAAGCTGGGCGCCTGCCCAAGCTAAGGATAAGGTGGTGGGAAATGACAGATTGAGGGGTCAGGGTAGATAAGAAGCAGAGCCTTGGACAGTCATGTTGTAATCCTGGCTAGTCCTAGAACTATAGAATGTCAGCCAGAAGAGCCCTCAGAGGAAGCTTAGTCAGTCAGTCACTCGGCAAGCATTTATGAAAGGCCAATTGTGTGCCAGGTACTGTCCCAGGGGTGGGGAACCCAAAGCCTCAAGGCCCCATGTGGCCCTCTAGGTCCTCAAGTGTGGCCCTTTGACATTCAGTCAGAACTAGAGGGCCACATGTGGCCTTGAGGCTGCAGGTTCCCCACCCCTTGTCCAGATTATTTGTTGTTCAGCCATTTTAATCACGTCTGTCTCTTTGTGACCCAATTTGGAATGTCTTGGCTGAGATGCTGGTGTGCTTGGCCAGTTTCTTCTCTATCTCATTTTACAGATGATGAAACTGAGGCAAACAGGGTTAAGTGACTTGACTAGGGTCATACAGCTAGTGTCTGAGGCCAGATTTGAACTTGGGTCTTCCTGCCTCCAGGCTTGGTGTTCTAACCACTGTGCCCTTAGCTGCCTTCGTCCAAGCTACATCTGATCAGGAACTTACCCTCTCATCCCAGCCCACTTTAAAGGCCCCCAGGGACAAGAGAACCCGTTCCTCTTTGGGAGAGCTCCAAAGTCAAGAAGGTGGTTTTTGTCCGACCCAAACGCACTCTTGGAAACTTCCTCTCTCACTCCCCCTTCTGCCTCTGGGAGCCAAGAAGAACAATCCCCTCTCAAATGACTGCCTGCCAAATATTTGATGTACCAAGCATTGTCCCTCCTCAGGTCACACAGAAATGACAAGAGCCAGCCAGCACTTCTGTACCTCTAACTCGGCCAGGCTTTGTACTAAGTGCTTTATAATTACTATCTCATCGGCTCCTTACCACACCCCCAGAGGTGCGTGCTGCTCTTGACCCCATTTTATGGATCAGGAAAACTGAGGCAAGCGGAGGGTAAGCCCAGGGTCACACTACCGGGGAGCATCTGAGACCAGATTGGGACCCAGGTTTTAGCCCAGGCCCGGCGCTCTAACCACTGTGCCCACCTCCCTTCCTTGGATACTCAGCCTCTTTAAAAAGTGCATTAGCTTTTCTGGCTGCTGCTGCTGCTGACATAATTAGCTTATTGTCCTAAGCTTTTTTCACAAGACCTATTGTCCAGCCAGGCCTTCCCCCTCATAGAGCTGGGAAGATGGTTTCTGTTAACCCAAGTCTAAGGCTGAACAATCATGCAGACACTGAAGAATCATCAGTTTAGGGCCAGATAAGGCTTCAGGTGTCCCCAAAGCTAATGCCCTTTTGCAGAGGGTCTTCCTGAGTTAGTGAGCTGCATAGGGGAGGAAGCCAATCCCTGGGAAGTGGTGGAAATCAGAAGCTTATATTATGAGGCAACTCCCAGCAGAAAAAGAAAGGCAATGAGCTCAAGGACTCATGTAAAGGTGTTAGCCTTGACAAGGAAGACTATCACTTCCTGTGAGGTTGGATTTAAGGAGGAGATGGCAAAGTCATTGAGAGTTTTGGCAATGAGGAGTAGAGAGCTCAGACCTCAGGATCTCAGATTTACGAGGAGCCGCAGAGGCCACCTAGTCCCACTTGTCCATAAACAAGATTCTGGAAGGTGGAGGACTATGGGTGTGGAACATGGCGTACACCTCCTTTTATATAGTTTTATTAAACATTTTTTTTTACTTCTTTAATTCTTTAAGGTATAGGAATGACAGATGAGGGCTTGGGGAATGGGAGTGACAGAAATACAAAAGACAGAAGTACAAACGTTCTCAGAAAAATAATTCCTTTTAAGTATACCTAACGAATAGGCATCGTGGCTTTGATAGTTTGTCTCTAGGGAGGGGAAACCAGTCCTTACATGAAGCCTCAATTTGTGGCTCCTGCCCATTGCTCCTGGCTCTGCTTTCTGGGCCAAAGCTTTAGATAGCCCAGCTCCTTTAACTGTCTTTTACCTCATGGACACAAAGCTCAAGCCTGGCTTCAGATCCCTTCCACTCTATTACTGACCTTCCTAAAAGGCAGAGGAAGGCAGTAAGGTATTGTAGAGAGTTGGCCTCAGGGTCAAAAAGGCCTGGGTTCAAATCCGCCCTAGCTCAGTGACCCTAGCCAAGTCACTCACTCTCAGCCTGCCCCAGTTTCCTCAACTGTAAAACATAGGTAATAATAGCACCTTCCTCCCAGGGTTATTGTGACAGCCAAATAAGTGCTTGGCACAGTGCCAGGGTACATAGTAGGCTTGTTCTCTTCCCTTCCCTCAGGGGCTCCCTCATTCTAGATGCTCTGCCTCTCCAAATGTAACCTGAGATCTCACCGGCTTTCCTAGCTAACCCTCAAGCTGAGTTTGCAGCAAACAAGAAAGGTGACCTCAATTTTCTCAGTAATCAAGAAGTTCCAATGGCTCCCTATCACCCACTAAGTAAAGTACAAACCTTGATGCCAATAGCCAAGGCTGTCATATGGGGCCCCAAATTCCTTTCAGCCCAATCCCCTTTGCCCGTTCCACGGCCCCACCTCTTGTCCTTCCCTCTCCTGCTTCCACATCCTCCCTCACACTGCTCTCCATGCCCGGGTGCAGGAAACGGATTCCCAACCCACCATCTTGGTTGGATCCTTCATCCTTCAAGGCTCCTCTCCTTTACAAAGAAAGGCATTTCTCCCCCAAAGATTCCTCATTGGACTTTAAACATTCCTCTGCCATCTGAATCATAGCTATCTTGGTATTGTCTTTTCCTCCCCCCCCGCCCCCGTGTCCTAACAGACTGGATCTTGAATATAGCAGAGACCGAATAACTATTTGCCGAATAAAGCTTAATAGTTTACCATGAGGAAGGATTGGATTGAAGCAACAGCTGGATTTTTAACTAATATTTCAGTTTTTCACCTGATTTTCTTAACAACCCTGTGAGGTGGAGGGTTCTTTGACTATCCCTGTTGCAGAGATGAGGAAACAGGCTCAAAGTGATTTTTAGCTGGGGTGGGGAGGAGCATTAGAGGCCATCAAGTCCAACCCCCTCATTTTGGAGAGGAGAAAACTGGGGCTCAGAGAGAGGTGAAGAGATTTTCCTGGGATCCCACGACCAGGCTGGATTCGAATCAAGTCTAGTACTCTAACCACAGCACCCAA
>JAQQSW010022308.1:0-10483 GCA_028646575.1 Pseudocheirus occidentalis
TTCTCTTCCCAATTTTTCCTCCACTTCTCTTATTTGGTTTTTAAAGTCCTTTTTCAGTTGATGTATAGCTTCTAAGCATTCTTCAATTGTCTTGGAAGCATTTGGTGTGGGAATTCTGAGTTCTGAGCTGTCTTCCTCCTGTTCCACGCTTTGATCCTTTTTGTCCACAAAAAAGAATTCTAGAGTTTTATTGCTGTTCTTATTTTGCTTCCTTTTCCTCATGTTGGCCAGTCAATTAATTGCTTGGTTTTTTTTTATCTCTGTGAATCTCTGCTTCCAGCAGGGAAAGTTCTGTTCCAAATTGCTGGGGTTTTCCCAGCTGCCAGAGCTATTGGGGGGTGCTGCAAGTCCCCCCCCCAGCTTTGGTTTCCTGAAAGCACACCACAGGACCACCACCCAAGACTATGATCTGGATCCAGGCCTCTCAAAGCAAGAGCACTAGGCTCTGATCAATTGATTCAGCCCCCCTGTGGAGTCCGCAGGCCAGGGGCTATGAAGCAGCCTGGTGGGGGCTGCCACCGCTGGTTCCAGCAGTTCCCTTGCTCCACTGCTTCCTTGCCCCGGGGGCAGATTGGCCGAACTGCTTTTCCTTCCCCAAATGAATTTTCAAAGTTTCACTTTCACTAGCCATCTCTGACCCTGGTTTGCTAGATTTTAAGATCCCCTCAGGCAGGTGCTTTAGATCTTCTCTGAAGTAGACTCAAGCTGTGGCTTGGGAGGCTCAGATCCTCCTGGCCACCTTGGGGCCTGGCCTGGCTGCTGAGGTTTTGGGCTGGGCAGGTCTCTGCTCTGGTCCGAGCTGCCCCTCTCCCGTCCCCCTTTCTCACACCTTGGCAGATGTGGAGGTGCTGGAGGCTGTAGATCCTCTCCTCTGAAGACTGGCTGCAACCCGGCTTGGCTCAGCTCAGCCCAGCTCCTTCCCTCTGCCCCAGGCTTTGCTGCGGTCTCGGTTTCAGGCTGAGCCAGCCTCTGCTCCCGGCTGCCACGCTGAGCCCCTGCTGCCGAGCTGCCTTCAGTGAGAGATGTGTTTTCTGTATTTTTGTGAGTCTGAGAGTCCTAGACTTTGTCTGGGCTCATATTTTATGGGTGTTTAGGGTGGCGGTGTGGGAGCTGCAGGACCTTGCTGTTTCTATGCTGCCACCTTGCTCCGACCCTTCCCCACACGTGGACACTTAATGATGTTACATACTTACATGTAGAAGTAGGGACGGCACTAAAGAAAAGAAAGGTAAGAACACCTGGATTACACCAAGTAGCCATGGAAGAGACACGCTATGGGCTATTGGCTCTCAAACTTTTGGGTTTGTGGACATTATTTGCTGTTGTTTGGTTGTTTCAGTCATATCTGACTTTTCATGACCCCAGACTGATAGCATTTGGAGTTTTCTCGGCAAAGATACTGGAATGGTTTGCTATTTCCTTCTCCAGTTCTTTTTACAGATGAGAAATTGCTGGACAGTTAAGTGACTTGCCCAGGGTCATACAGCTACTAAGAGTCTAAGAATGGATTTGAACTCAGGTTTTTGTGACTCCAGTCTAGCACTCTATCCACTATTCCCCTAGCTGCCCTGAGAACATCATTACCTTTTTACAAATTATTGAGGAGCATCCCCCTATTGCACAAAGAGTTTTTATGTCGGTTATGTTTATTAACATTTATCAGGTTAAAATTGAAATATCTTGTTATTATGAAAAATTTTGACCATGTGAACCTCTCAAAGGGTCTCAACAATTATAAGGAGTCCCCAGACTGTACTGAGTACCACTGTTATTGGTGAAACAATTTTGAAAGCATTGGGGGATTGATACTCAATATATTTGAAAGGCGATGCCAGATACTTGAAAAGAAGTTAAAGACCTTATTACTACACTGACCCTGTACCCAGAGATGTAGAAAGATAAGGAAGGGTCCCCAAACTAGAACTGCCCTGGAAGCTGCAGCCATGTCTGATTTCTTGGATCCTTCCTCCTTGTTGGATTGTTAATGCATTTTACTTACTGGGAAGATCTTTCACATCCATTAATTAGCCCATGTGACCTGCTTAAATCATAAGGAAGCCTGAGTCTGTGGTGGAAGGAGCTTGCTGAGTGGGTGGAACAGAGCCCAGAGGAAGTTGGTCAGAGCAGTTAGAGCTGAGGGAAAGGAAGAGGGCAGTCAGAGTTATGACCATTCATTTGTGGGAAGGCCCTGGCAGGGGAAAGGATTGGGGATGACAGTGCCCTCTGCACTGTTATTTTGTATAGATCTTTTGCTGCTATGTTGAATTTGGCTTTCTGGTGTTGGGATTCAGCTTTCTGGTATTTAAATAAATATTTTGGCTATGTCTTCTATGTGAAGAGTCTGTTATAGTTTGCATTTTAGAATTATGCCAGAATATTCATAGCCACTGTAGACACTGTGAATATGGCATTGGTGCTACAATTGTCTCCTCCCAGGGTTTCCCCCATTCTTTGTGTTTCCCTACATCTCAGTGGCACACATTGGGACAAAGATTTACTCTAGCGCTATACAAGAAAATTCAAGGAGCTACCAATATAGTATATCTACTTTCTGCCAAATGAGGTAAACATTTAGTGCAATGACAAGCACATTTATTGCTGTTGAGTAATTCAGTCACGTCTTATTCTTCATGAGTCTATGGATCATACTATCCATGGGGTTTTAGAGGCAAAGAAACAAGAGTGGTTGGTCATTTACTTCTCCAATGGATTAAGGCAAGCAGAGGTGAAGTGACTTCCCCAAGGTCACACAGCTAGTAAATGTCTGAGGTCAGATGTGAACTCAAATCTTTCTGACTCTAGGTTCAGTGTTCTATCCTCTGAACCATCGAGCTGTCCCCACATACCAAGAGCTTAATAAATGCTTGTTCCCCCCTCCCATCTCTATATAATCTTTATGGCAATTTGATATCCTAGCATTGAGGGCATTATAAGACATTATAAGAAGGGAAAAGGGCAGTTTCAGCATTCTACAGCAGAGCATGTTATTATAGTCATACAACTGACTAAAAGTTGTGGAGCATGCAAGATTCTACTGTGTTTATTGTTTGTTGATTATGAAAACACATTTGATTTGTTAGAGCAAAATTACAGGCTTCCCTCCAGCAACGTCTCCTATGAATGTATATCAGATTCATTGAAATATGAACAACAGTCATAAGTTTGACAGATGAGCAAAGAATAACGTCAGGAGATGGGTGCTCTCCAAAGTGTTTGCCATGCTCATGGATGATGTCCAAAGCAGAGTCTAAATGGAAACAGAATTTCCTATGGATGGTGACATTTCCATGAAATATATGCTTATGAATGGCCTAGAACTGTTTATCAAGTACCAGAATATTGCAAAGATTCCTCAGTGAAATCCATAATCACTCAAAGAAGTTCATCCTAATTGTACACAGAGGACTAATAAAGATGAAGAATGCCTGTGTTTTCAGGCTATGGTAAGCAGAGGGGAAAGCTGGTCCATTAAGGCAAATACCTTGGGACAAAAGGCGAAGATGGACAATAGCTCTCCCTCTTCATCTCTGCTTACTGGCTTTCATGGTTTCCTTCCTGCATCCTGGGTCATGGACAATCATCTTGACCTTTGTCTTGCTACTGGACTTTGATGATTCTGGAGGACAGAGTGAGGCTGATGACTTTGCACAGTTCTGCCTCACTTAAATACAATCTTACATAAGACAAGGCATGCACCTTCATGATGTCTTTGGTCTTCTTTAAGAATGAAGGATGGGGCACTCGAGATCTCTTTCTACAGCTGTCTTGGATCCATGTTCCTCTCACAAAATGCCCGGCAAAGCAACAGAAACTGTCCACATCACAGAGCAAGAGTTGCCCCACCCCCAGGTTGAGATAGGGTCTGGAACAGAATCTGACAGTGATGAATCAGTACCAGAGCTTGAGGAACAGGATTCTACACAAGCAACCACTCGACAAGCCCAGTTGGCAGCAGCCACTGAGAGAGATGAGGAACCAAGTTGGCAAGCAAAACAGAGTTGAAGTGAAAAGAAAGCTCGAAAAGCTATGTCCAAACTTGGACTTTGACAAGTGATAGGGGTTACTAGAATCACCATCCGGAAATCTCTTTGTCATCACAAAGTCAGATGTCTACAAGAGCCCAGCTTCAGATCCCTACGTGGTTTTTGGAGCAGCCAAGACAGAGGATCTTTTTCAGGAGGCTCAGTTAGCCGCTGCTGCAAAATTCAAAGTTCAGGGTGAAGCTGTTTCAAACATACAGGAAAACACACAAACTCCAATGGTACAAGAATAAAGGGAAGGGGAAGAGGTTGACGAAACAGGCATGGAAGTTAAAGATGTAGAACCGGTCATGTCCCAAGCAAGTGTATCCAGAGCAAAGGCTGTCTGAGCACTAAACAACAACAGTAATGATATTGTAAATGCAATTGTGGAATTAACGGTGTAACAGTCTGGAGACAAAGACATTTTTTCAGTGTTTCAGAGAAGATTAAACACAACCTGATTTGAAATTTGTACTGTTTTGATCAATAAAATTGTGGCTTCTTGTTGGATGGAAAAAAAAGAATGAAGAATGGGGGCAGTTAGGTGGTGCAGTGAATAGAGCACTGGCCCTGGAGTCAGGGGGACCTGAGTTCAAATCTGGCCTCAGATACTTAACACTTACTAGCCATGTGACCTTGGGCAGTCACTTAACCTCAACTGCCCTGCCTTCCCCCCTCCAAAAAAAATAGAATGAAGAATGAACAACACCTCACAACCTAGTATTTGCCTTTGTGAAGAGGTCTTTCCCAGTCTTTACCCATTCTCCCGCCTCTCCTGTGAGTACTTTCCCTCAGAGATAACTCTGCCTTCCTTTTACACTCTATATGTATGTATTCTATAGCTCTTTGCACACTGTCTCCCCCAACAGAACATGACGTCCTAAAGAATGATCTTTCACATCCCTAGCATTCAGCGTACTGCCTGGCACATAAATGCTTGTTGGATGACCGACTGTCAGGATTATCAGAGGGGATAGCCTTTGGGCAAATGAGAAGTTCTTTGAAGGATCCCAAGCTTCTTTCTGAAACAAAGTGCTATCTTTTCACCACCATTTGTGGGGGGGAAAACTTATAGGACTGAGAAGTATAAAACATCACAGCCACTGAAAAATTAAATTAAATTAAATTAAAATTTGGGATCAACCAAAGGATGGGAGAGAGGAGCCTGATGAGTGAGTATGGTCTACAGTGTGTTATCAATAAAGAATTGTACTAAGGAAATGACATCAATGATATAAGAAGATATGACCAGAAAAGGAGGTGGGCCTAATATGTAATGGGCACAGATACCCAGGCAACATCAAGAAGTCTTGGGGAAGTATACCTTTGTGTGTGAGGAAGATTCGTTAGGTAGAAGTTATGGGAAGACAGAGACAAGGATCATACTTGTCATACAGCAAAGAAAGGTATGGGTACAGGATTATGCTGGAGAGCTGATTGTTAACTTTTCAGTATGAACATTTACACCTAGAAAATCAACAAATGCTATAAATCAGGAATTAATTTGTTATTTGTTGATTATCTATACTTAAGAAAGTGTTGGAAAAAATTTTAATAGGATAGATTAAACTGAAAATGATGTGGTGTGTGCATTTTTCTCCAAAAAAGCTGGTTAGTAAACATTTATGAATGTATCAATATCTGCATCCCTAGAAGGAATACTACACCAAACAGAACAGAGACCTATGAAAATATCCAAGTAAGTTTTATAGAAGTGTTCCAATTTCATTTTTTGAGGGGAGAGGGTAATAACAGGAGTTATGACACTCAGTGTTAAATTTAACAGTAGAGGACTGGGAAAGGGCATTGGGTAGATTTGAGCAGAGACAAATGCTTACAAATCAAAGGGACACAGGGGTGGCTAGGTGGCCCAGTGAATAGAGTGTCAGCCTTGAAGTCAGGAGGACCTGTCTTCAAATCCAGCCTCAGACACTTCACACACTTACTAGCTGCATGACCTTGGGCAAGTCACTTAACTCCCATTGCTTTGTCTTTCTCCCTCAAAAAATCAAAAGGACATTTTTCTCCCTCACCCCTTCTTTCCCCCTTTGCTCTTCCTGTTCTTTTATTCATCAAAAAACACCAAATGATTCAGTCAAGTGAATCCACACCCACTTGGGCCCACATACTCACTCACTCTCCCTAACTTTACCTGTTGTTCACCCTTCATGTTCAAAGAGGACCATTGACAACACAGGGTGACTTCTTGACTCTTGCATGAATCAGATTTAAATGAGGCAGAATTACACAAAGTCATCAGCCTTTCTCACTCTTCCAGAGTTATGGAAGTCCAGTGGCAAGACCAAAGTCAAGATGGTGATGGCCCAGGACACAGTGGATGACCTTGGTGCCTTTGATGTCTGATCAAACTCTAAGTGCTCCACAGTACCTGCTTCCACCACCTTCATGGCCATTGGAATAAATTGTTCTCATTCACCTGTTCTGCCTGGAGAAGTCTTAACACACTTTAGGTAGACACTGCCCAACTCACTGATGGATTTGAGACCTGTAGGTTATTCTGAACTTGGCTTAGTTTTTCTGCTGAGATGGTTTTGCCAGGGTGTGGCTGCTGAGCACACTGCAGCTTCTGGGAGCCACAGGTGAGAGTCGGGTACCTGGTGGACATGTAAAGTAGATGAGCAGCCCTGAAAAGGGCTCAGCAAACCTTCCTTTCTGAGGGGCTAGTCCTCCTTCAACCTTCTCTTTTATCAAACTTCTAACTCCATACCCGTGGCTGTCTTTCAATCAGCAGATTACTTCAGCTCTGACATAGAATACTGGGCTCAGATTCAGGGAGACCTGGGTTCCAAACCCAACTCTGTTAGAGTGTTAAGTGAATGACTTACAACAAGCAATCATTGTGAGCTACTTTCATTTTGCGACAACAGCGGTCAGATATGTGCTTCTACTGATAATAGGCTAATTCAGAATTTCTGACCTTGCCCCTATTCCCACCCCAACCTATATATCGTGAATTCTGTCACTCAAATGATGGATTTCATACCTCTTTTGTTGTTGTTGTTGTTGCTGCTGCTGCATTTTATTAGTTTATTTGTTTACTTTTAATTTACAAGATTCACTTCCACAATCCCTTGAGTTTCAAATTTTCTCTCCCCCCACCCCATGGCAGTGTGCACTCAAGTATAGGATCTGTAAATACTTTCATATTGGACATTAGTCTGGTTGTAAAGAAGGGTTGTAACCAACGGAGTGATCAATGGGAAAAAGGACACAAAACCAAACAATAAAAAGAAAGAGAGCATGTAGTTTGCTTCAGTTTGTATTCAGACTCCGGTCTTTCTAGATCTTTCTCTGAATGGAGACATCTCCTTCCATCCTGAGTCCTTTAGAGTTGTCTTATAACATTGTGTTGCTGAGAAGAGTCCAGTTTATCCAGGTTGGTCGTCACACATATGATGTGTCTGTGATTGTGTGCAAATTTCTCCTGGTTCTGCTCCCATCACTCAGCATCAGTTTGTATAAGTCTCTCCAGGTAAATATGAAGTCCCTCTGCTCCTCATTTCTTATAGCACAATAGTATTCCATTACATTCATATACCACAACTTGTTCAGCCATTCCCCAGTTGATGGTCATCCCCTTAATTTCTAGTTTTTGCCACCACAAAGAAAGCTGCAATAAATATTTTTGTACATACGAGTCTTCCTCTCACTTCGATGATCTCTTTAGGATACAACCCTAGAAGTGGTATTACTGGATCAAAGGGTATGCAATTATTTATAGGCCTTTGAGCATAATTCCTGATTGATCTCCAGAATGTTAAATCAGTTCACAGCTCCTCCAACAATGCATTAGTGTTCCATTTTTTTTCCACATCCTCTCCAGCATTTGTCATTTTCCTGTTTTGTCATCTTATCCAATCTGACTGGTGAGATGTGGTACCTCAGAGTTGTTTTGATTAGCATTTCTCAAATCAATAATGATTTAGAACATTTTTTCATATCCTTATAGATATCTTTAATTTCTGCCTTTGAAAATGGCCTGTTTATATCCTTTGACCATTTATCAATTGGGGAATGACTTGTGTTTTTATACATTTGACTCAATTCCCAGTGTATTATAGAAATGGGATCTTTATCAGAGACACTGGTTGTAAAACTTCTTTCTCAATTTCCCACTTCCCTTTTAATCTTGGTTACATTGGCTTTGTTTGTACAGAAACTTTCCAATTTAATGTAATCAAGATTTTCCATTTTGTATTTCATAATGCTCTCTAACTCTTGTTTGGTCAAAAAGTCTTCCTTTCTCTATAAATCTGACAGGTAAACTATCCCTTGCTTCCCCAGATTGCTTAAAGTATCAGCCTTTATCCCTAGATTGTACACCCATTTAGACTTGATTTTGGTATACAGTGTTAGATAGTGATCTACGCCCAGTTTTTGCCATACTATATTCCAGTTTTCCCAGCAGTTTTTTTTCAAATTTTCAAATAGTGAGTTTTTATCCCCAAAACTTGGGTCTTTGGGTTTACCAAACAGTAGATTACTATGGTCTTTGACTACTGTACCAAATCTATCCGATTGACCCACTACTCTATTCCTCAGCCAATACCAAGTAGTTTTGATGCTGCTGCTTTGTAGTCCAGATTAAAATCTGGTATGGCTAGGCCACCTTCCCTACAACTTCTTTTCATTAATTGCCTTGATATTCTGGACGTTTTGTTCTTCCAGATGAATTCTGTTACTATTTTTTCAAGCTTTATAAAGTAATTTTTTGTTAGATTGATTGGTATGGCACTAAATATGTCAATTAATTTAGGCAAATGTTGCATTTTTAGCTAGGTGATTTTTAAAAGAATGGATATTACTCCAAGGAAATGTGCAAAAGGTGTAGCTCTTAGAGAGCACACATCAGTAACTATTAAGGATATTGTTGCAGCAGCTACTGAAGGGGAAGTTTCAAGACACATTTAAAACAGCAATGAAATAAAACCAGTTGCACCAAAGCACAAAGGAAACTGGGATTAAAAATAAAAAAACACTAAGAACTAACAGACTCTTACGAAATAAGCCTAATCAATCTACAGAAAATAAATCAAGAACTTCTAAAGGACCTGACAACTGGAGGATTGGTTGCTAGCTCCTCTTTAGTGTGGCATAGCATAGGCTTTTCAGAGTTAGAAGAGTCAGAAGACTAGTAAAAAACATCATAACCATTGTTATGAAAGGAAAAAAATGATCATCACAGGCAATCCAAAAATAAAGTCTGTAGTGCTAAAGACTAGAAAAGATAGTTTTACTTAAGAAACCCATTTTTTTCATTCAAGGCTATCTCCAAACTGTTGCAAGAAGTCCTTGTGAGTCTGTAAGGGTCAGGTATCTTCATCAAACTATATAGAACATCCACCTAAAATATTGGGGCAATTTTTACTTCCAGGGAGCCAGAAAACCGTGTCCATGTTGAGAGAAGGATGAATTCTGATGATATATTAATATGTGAAAAGCAGAATTGTTCCAAAATTTCAGAAATTCCTAGATAGAGACGTAATGTGGCAACATAACCTTGAACCATGTGTTATGAGAAACTAAGAAATTCATCTTAAGATATGAAGACAAATATACTTCAATAGCCTGGAAAGTCGTCTGATTGAAATGCTGCTGCAGACCTAAAGGCTATTATCAGAACTCGATTTAAGAAATGTACTGTTTGGGGGTGGAGCCAAGATGGCAGTGTAGAAGCAGCAAGGTCCTGCAGCTCCCACACCGCCACCCTAAACACCCAGAAAATATGAGCCCAAACAAAGTCTAGGAAAGTCTAGGACTCTCAGACTCAAAAAAATTACAGAGAACACACCTCTCACTGAAGGCAGCTCTGCAGCAGGGGCTCATTGCGGCCGCCAGGAAAGGAGACTCAAACAGCCTGAAGCTGAGACCGCAGCCAGGCCTGGGACTGTGGGGAGGAGTTGGGCTGAGCTGAGGTGAGCCCCGAAGCCAGTCTGCAGAGGTTCTACAGCCTCCAGCACCTCCACATCTGCCAAGGCCTGAGGATCAGGGATGGGAGAGGGGCAGCTCACACCACAGTGGAGCAGAGACCTGGCCAGCCCAAAACTGCAGCATTGGCCACGCTAGGCCCCAGGGCGGCCACAAGGAGCAGCGGAGCCTCCCAAACAGCAGCTTGAGTCTACTTCAAAGAAAATCTAAAGCACCTGCCTGAGGGGAGCTTCGGTCAGAGAGACTGTTAGTGAAAGTTGAAATTTTGAAAATTAATTTGGGAGTGATAAAGCACTTTGGCCATTCTGCCCCAGGGGCAAAGAAGCAGTGGGGGAATGGAACTGCTGGATCCCTGTGGACTCTGCAGAAGGGCTGAATCAATTGATCAGGGCCAAGTGCTCTTGCGTTGAGCAGCCTGGATCCGGATCGTGGTCTTGGGAGGTAGTCCTGGGGTGCACTTTCAGCAAGCCAAAGCTGGGGGGACTTGCAACACCCCCCTAATAGCTCTGGCA
>JAQQSW010022309.1:0-10483 GCA_028646575.1 Pseudocheirus occidentalis
AAGTCACTTAACCCCAATTACCCTCCAAAAAAAATTTTTTTTTAAATTATGGGTGAAATACAGAGTAAAGGCACCTTTACTAAAGATCTAAAGATCTCACAGATAATGGGAGTTATGAGAAGTCTTTTGGTGAGTACATACAGCCTATGCCTGCCAGATAGTTAAGTCCTTAATAAGTGTTTGTTGACTGAACCATATTAGTGCCAGAACAGGCAAGCAATTTTAGTAATTCAACAAAACAAATTTGTCACATCAAACAACTGGTTGACTTACCTTGTACATTTTTTAACCAATGGGGTTGAAATTGTTTCTTGACTATTAAAAAAGCATTGGACAAAGAAGCAATCATCAAAATAACTTGGTACCGTTTATAAATATAGAGATTGGTTGGTGGAACAGATTAGGTACACAATAGATGGAAGCAAACAAACACAGCATAGTATACACTAAACCAAAAGGTCCCAGATTGTGGTGTCAGAATTCAGTTTTTGACAAAAACTGTCAGAAAAACTGGACAAAGTTTGGCAGAATCTAGGGTTAGACCAGTACCTCATACCATACACCAAGATAATTTCCAAATGCATACATTACCCAGATACAAAGGTCACATCATAAACAAATTAGAGGGACAAGGAAGAAATTTGTCTTAGATCCATGTATAGGGAAAGAATTTGCGACCAAATAAGGTATAGAGAAAATGACAGAAGATAAAATGGACGATTTTGATTATATAAAATAAAAAAGCCCTTGAATAAGCAGATCCAACACAGCTAAGATTAAAAGGGAAACTGGGAGGGAATCTTTGCAGCAAGTTTCTCTGACACAGATCTCATTTCTAAGATATATAAGGGTCTTATTCAAATTTATAAGAATAAAAGTTATTTCCAAATAGATAAAGGGTCTAAGGATATGAACAGTAAATTTGCAAAGGAAGAAATCCAAGCTGACTTACTTATTTTTAAATGATACAAATCACTAATAATTAGAGAAATGCAAATTAAAGCTCTTCTAAGGTTCCAATGCACACTTATCAGAATGGCAAAGTTCACAAAAAATAAAAATGACAAATTTTGGGGAAGCTTTGGGAAAATAGGTACCCAAATATACTGTTGGTGGAGCTGTGAATTGGAACTGCCTTCAAAATCACTAAACTGTGCATGTCTTTTGAACCAGCAATACCAGTATGAGGCATATGCCCCCAAAGAAATCAAATTAAAAGGAAAAAGTCCTACATATACAAAAATATAGCAGTTTTTTTCTTGTAGGTGGTAAAGAACTAGAAACTAAAGGGGTACCTATCAATTGATAAATGACTGCATACATTATGTTATATGAATACAATGGAATACTCTTATTCTGTAATATATAGTCAGTTTCAGAGAAATCTTGGAAGACTTATTTGAACAGATACAGAGTGAAATGAGAACTAGGAGAACAATTTATGCTATAACAACAGCACTATAAAAAGCAAACAACTCTGAAAACCTTTAATAAATCTGATTGATAAAATATCCATTATTCTAGAGGACCAATGATGAACCATCTACCCACTTCCTGACAGAGAGATAATGAACTCAGGGTTCAAAATTGATGCATATAGTTTTTGACATGGCCAATGCAGGAATTTGTTTTGCATCTTTATTGCAAAGGCTTTTTTCCCCCCTTTCTTCAATGGTGAAGATGGGAAGGAGGAAGAGAAAATTTTATTTTTGCTCATTAAAAATAAAATTTAATTTCAAAGATCATATAAACATTTTTGATAATTCCAATAATAGAGATAACTTTGTATGATAATCCACTGATTATTAATATCATATGAAGTATGGGAAATAATTTACCTACCTTACTTTCTGTGATAGGGTTAGTGATATAATTTACTACAAAATGTTTGGTTTGTTCAGAGAAGTCAGGGTAGTAGTACAGTAAAATGTCTATCATCTCTAGATTCAGAAGATCTAGATTTGAATCCTGGCTCTTCTTTTTACTAATTTTGTAATTCTAGGAAACTCCCTTTCTCTCAGAGCCTCAACTTAGCCATCTTATCAAATATAGAAGTTATATATGAAGACATGCTCCAAATCCCTAGTAATTCAAGAAATTAAAATTAAAGCAGCTTTCAAATTCTACCTTAGACCCACCAGATTGACAAAAAAAGGAAAATGGCAATGTTAGTGGGACTATGAGAAAACAGGCAAACTAACGCACTGCTGGTAGACCTGTAAATTGGTTAGCCATTGAAGAAAGCAGTTTGGAACTATGCTCCAAAAATCACCAAAGTGTGTATTTGACTCAGTGATACCCCTGCTAGGCCTATACCCCAAAGTGATCAAACAAAGAGGAAAAAGACCTACATCTACAAAACTATTTATGGCCATTCTTTTTGTTATAGTAAAGAACTAGAAACAGAAACAAATTATGGTATATAAGTGAGATGGAAATTGGGCCATAAAAATTACAAAATGAATAGTTTTGGAGATCCCTGGGAAGATTTATATCAACTGAA
Organism: Pseudocheirus occidentalis; assembly: GCA_028646575.1. NCBI lineage: Eukaryota > Metazoa > Chordata > Mammalia > Diprotodontia > Pseudocheiridae > Pseudocheirus > Pseudocheirus occidentalis. The sequence goes on from JAQQSW010022309.1 coordinate 2,504, forward strand.
GCAGAATAAATGAAAACTAGGAAGACAATTTAGACAATAATAGCAACCTTGCAGAGAAAAACACCTCAGAAAAACTTAGGAACTCCGATCTGGTGCCTTGACCAACCCTGATTACAGAGGCCACATGGTGAAACAAGCTGTCCACCTCCTGAAAGGGAAATGATGAACTCGGGGGGCAGAATGAGACATATGTTTCTGAACACAGTCAATGTGTCCAGATTCAGGTTCCATCGACTACTATAGGACCCTTCTAACTGGAATTCTGATATTCTGATTCTGTAGTCCATCCAACGTGTTAGAGATCTTCCTCTGTTTTTCCCCATGCTTTGGGAATACTTAGGCTGTCTATGTATTATCCTTCACCCATATGACTAGCTAACCTACCTCCTTTTCTGGTCAGAGTTGTCCTTGATGATACCTTTTTTATATAATTTCTCAGGGTGGCTAGGTGGAGCAGTGAAAAAAAGCACCAGCCCTGGAGTCAGGAGGACCTGAGTTCAAATGTGACCTCAGACACTTAACACAAAACTAGCCATGTGACCTTGGGCAAGTCACTTTAACCCAACTGCCCTACCTTCTTCCCTCCAAAAAGCAAAACTAAATAAATAAATTTAAATTTAAAATATAGAAAATTTCTCGCCTACAAGTTATCATTGGTAGGACTCAAATACTCAAATGATTTATGATCTTATCAATGTGGGTATTCCCTCCAAAGATCAACCAGTAAGCATTTTAAAGTACCTACTACATGCAAGATAGCTGCTGGGTATACAAATTCAAAATCTGAAGTCATACCTACTCTCAAGGAGCTTATATTCTGAGGGAAATAACATATATAAAAGTAATTATAAAGAGAAGACATACAAATAAATAAAAAGTAGTTAAATACAAGGTACTTAAGGAAGAAGGGCATTAGCAGCTGTGTGTGAGGGGGTGGAGTTTAAGAAAAGCTTCATGTAGAAAACTTGGATTTTTTACCTGTTATCTTTCACCCTTGACATGAGATCAGGTCATCTCTCCTCTGCAGCTCCACTTGATTTCAACTCCATGAACGTGCCCTCCCAGGATAACCTGATGACTTCTAATTTCATCACTATGTTACCAACACAACCTTGGATGCTCATATACTTTCCTACTTCCTTTAGCTCCTTCTGCCCTCTAATTGGAGGGTTTGAGGGTGGAATACTAAACTCCTCCCAAAGTGAGGGTAGAGTACTAAATTCTTCCCAAAGTCTTCCTTTATGGAAGGCTGAAATTGGACTCCCACATCACCCATTTCTCCATCTATAGAACTGCTTGGTTTCAACTCTATAGAATGAGATTCCTGGAGTATCCCCTGGTATCCTTCCTTCCCTCCCTTCCAGATTTGGGTTTTTTTTGCTTTTTATTTTCCTTTTGGAGGATAGTTGGAGTTAAGTGACTTGCCCAAGGTCACATAGCTAGTTAAATGTTAGATGTCTGAGGCTGGATTTGAACTCAGGTCCTCCTGATTCCAGGGCCAGTGCTCTATTGACTGCACCACCTAGCCACCCCTTCCAGCTTCTTTTTTGTATATTGTCTTCCCCATTAAATTATAAGCTCCTGGAGGGCAGAGAGTATCTTTCTTTTTCTTATCTGTGTCCCCAGCGCTTAGTAGTGTCTGGCACACAGTAGGCACTTAATACATTTTTACCAAATTGAAATTTCTTCCTGTGATACATTTCCCTGCCAACAGATTTTGATCCTTTTCTACTCTGAAGTTCCTCACTGATATTGTGTTATATGGCAGCCTGACCATACCCACCATGGACCTCTCCGTTGCCCTCTGTGCAACATTTATTTTTAATTTCCCAAAGACTCTTGTACTCTATATCATGCAACCACACAGCAACACTGGTAGAATATTAATAAGAAAAAGATGGGCCTATGTGTCTAGGGAAAGCTTGAAGCCATTTAAGGACCTCTGAAATTTTCTAAAATCAGTCCGGCCCTTTCTTATCCTTCTGTTTAATTCTGAGCCCAACCCATAATGTGTTTTCACCATGTATCTCAAATATATGTAATGGACAGGATGAAGAGGTTATCTACCCAAATTCATGTCAAAGTAGGGCAGTAGACATTCTTCATCTACTACTTCGTTCCTGTGTGTGTTGTCAGATGGGAATATCTAGAAGATCTTATCATACCCAGGGAATACCTCTTCTGCTTGGATTCCTTCTGGACCTCCTTCACCAGTGGCAAGTAGCTCCTTTGAGCATACATTCTACTATGTTGTAATTTGCCTGATTTCCAAAAAGAATGATCATTTAATAAGGTTACTTCTATTTTGTCTTCCAAAGAATCTTGACTGATTCTGATACATGGGTGGGATAAACAGATAAAATTCATATGAAGTGCTTACTATGTGCCAGGTACTCTGCTGATCATCCACGGATAGAACTATAAGCAATCAGTATAGTTCTTACTTGGGACAGAGCCTAAACCTTTTTTTGTTTTTGTTTTTTTTTTGGAGGGGGGAAGGGAGGGCAGTTGGGAGTTAAGTGAGTTGCCCAAGGTCACATGGCTAGTAAGTATTACATGTCTGAGGCTATATTTGAACTCAGGTCCTCCTGACTCCAGGGCTGTCACTGCACCACCTGGGTGCCCCAGAGCCAAAATTTTAAAGAGAGAAAGATATCCAAAAAAAGAGAAGCTGGAATGTCAAGGAAAAAACCTGTACAGAAGTAAGATGACTGTTGAGAAGTCTAGAGTCAAGTTAAGCATGGCTTTGGCCCATCCTAAGAGAGTGGTTCAGCTAGGCAAACAGTATTCAGGAGAACCTGGCCTCAGGGGTAAGGTTTCTCCAGGAGGTCCAGGAGGGAGGGTGAGATGAGGCATGGCCAGGGTGGGGCCTCCCAGGGAAGGTATCTCCAGGTTAGGAAGGTGAGGAGGTGAGACACTTGGTTGGACTGAATCAAAGGCTTTCTTCATAATCAACAAATGATCAGAACAGTGAGCCTTTGTATTCTTTACATTTCTCTAATCTGTTATCTGTACAGCTGCCAAAATAAGCTGCCTAAAACACAATTCTGACAACTTCATCTCCCAGTTCAGGAACCTTCAGGAGGTCTCTGTTACCTCAGAGATAACATACATCTTTTCAGCTTGACACTTAAAGAATTCCCCATAACTGGGTTCCAGTTCTACCTTTCCAGACTTATTTCATATTATTTCTCTTCACATACTCTATGTTTAGCCATCTCCCACCTCCATGCCTTTGCCCAGGATGTCCCTCAGGCCTAGAATGTTGACTTCATCCTCTTTCATTCCCTAACTTCTTTCAAGGCTCAGTTCATACAAATTATCCAAGTGGTTAGAGCCTTCTCTCCCTTCCAATTATATTTATACTTATCCGCTTACAAGTCTAAGCATCCAGGAGTGGCGGATAGATCTTTGAAACTGGAGGTAGGAAGGATTCAAATCCCATCTCAGACACTTAACAGCTGTGTGACCTTGGGTAAGTCATTTAGTGTCTCTGCACCATAACTATAAAATACGGGGGTTTGATTTGATGACCTCTAAGTTTCCTTAAGGTTCTAAATCTATGATCTTATATTGTATTCGCCAGCCCAGTAGCCTGTAAGTTCCTTGACAGTCAGGAATATCCCTATATCATCAGTGTCTAGCAGTAGCTTGGGCATAGTAGATATTGAATAAATGCTTATTGAATGGAAGACAGAGACTTGCTTGCAGAATGCAAGAAGAAAGGGATCTTATATTCTCCTTCCCTCTTTCTTCCCCAAATTTTTCAGGTAAGCATTTGAGGCTGTGGAGCAATATTGACTTTAGCAAGCAAAAATAATCTCCATTACTAGTCCCTAGAAATAACCAGTTTTATAATTCAGCTAATCAGTACTAAGGAAGACTTAAGAATAATGAAAGTTTGTGTAGGTTTTGTTTGTTTGTTGTTATGGGTTTTTGCAGAAATTCTCAAATGAGCCAGATCTGGGCCTCAGGAAAAAGAGATGGGCGCCGTCTACTGGAAGTCTGGAGAACTGCCAAACCCAGAAAGGAACTGAGAATTGCAGCAGATCTGGAGAGGACAGCGAATGAGAGGCCTCCAGGGAATGGGGATCCAGGGCAAGGACAGAACACTATGACCTCTACATTGTAGCCTTTCATCACCTCGGCTTGGAACTGCTGTCATAACTGCCTAATTGTATTCCCTGCTTCCAATCTCTTCCTTCTCGAATCTGTTTTTTTAAGATCTGCCAAAACAATCTTCCTCAGGCATAGGTTCTCAGAGCATGAAGGTGAGTCTGGGGTTCTGAAGACTGTGACAGAGAGGCACATGCTTTGCTAATTCTTACCATTCTAGAAAGGGATTTCTTAATGTAATTTTTCCATTTTTTTCAACAATCATTTTCAAAAATTAATCTGCCCCAGCCTCTACCCTCTCCCTCTACCAAATCGCAAATCGAACAGTTTTTTAAAATGAAAAATAATGCCCATGATACATAGCTGTAGTCTGGCAAAACGAATTCCCAAGTCAAAATGTGTCTCTTTATGTATTTTGAATTCATTGGCTCTCTCTCAGGAGGTACATAGCATATTTCTGCTTCACTCATGGTTAATCATTGCATTAAGTTCCAACATCTTTCAGACTTGCTTTTCTCTATAACATTATCATTGTATAGATTGTTCTCCTGGTTCTCCTCACTTTGCTCAGTATCAGTTGATAGAGGGCCTCTCAGTTTTTTCTTAAATTGTTCATTTTATTCTTTCTTTCCTTCCTCCCTCACTCCTTCCTTCTTTCCTTCCTTCCTTCCTTCCTTTCTTCCTTCCTTCCTTCCTTTCTTCCTTCCTGTCTGCCTTTCTTTCTGTCTTGGCAAGGCAGTTGGGGTTAAGTGACTTGCCTAGGGTCACACAGCTAGCAAGTGTCAAGTGTGTGAGGCCGAATTTGAACTCGGGTTCTGCCAATCCACTGTGCCACCTAGCTGCCCCCATTTTCTTATGGCATATTTATTATGGCACAATAATATTCCGTTATGTTCATATGCCACGATTTGCTTAGTGATTCCCCAATAGGAGGGCACACCATTAGTTTCCAATTTTTGGCCACTATAATGGAGCTTCTATAAATGTTTTTGGATAAATAGGTCCTTTTCCTCTTATTTTGGGACTGGGTCCAAAGACTTACACAGTTTGGTAACTTTCTGGGCCCAATCCCAGATTGCCTTCTAGAACAGCTAGGCTAATTTGCAGCTTCACCAACAGTGCATTATTAATGTGTCTGTTTTCCCAACTGGAAAGGTTTCAGTTTCAAGCTGGGTGACAGACTGCATATGTGTTGGCTAGGTTCAGAGAGATGCACCAGGTAGGTTGTAAGGTGATGAATTTTCCAGCAAGAACAACCCTCAAAGGGTATCTCCTAAATTGGACGAGGCTTGTAATATGCATCAACACAGCAGTGAAATCACAGATCCTTCAAGGGTTGAGGTTTGCACAGTTCTATAACACCCCCCCCAAAAAAAGGATGTGTGTATGTGTGTATAGATGTCCCTCTATGATGAACATATTCAAAACTGAACTCATTCTCTCTTCTCTCAAATCCTCACTTTCCAGCTTCTCCCTAACTATCCAGGGCAGCCTCACCACCTTGGTGTCCTCAACTCCTCGTTCTCTCACACCCCATAGCCAATTTGTTTTCTGAGTCCTGGTGATTCTCCCTTTGTAATGTCTCTTGGGTATGTCCATTTCTCATCTGTGATGCCGCCCTCACAACAGGACTATTGCAATAGCTTCCTGGTTGTTCTTCCTGTCTGCTTGAGCATACCCTCCACTCATCTGCCAAAGCAATTTTCCTAAAGTGTAGGTTTAACCATCATCCTCCATCATCCTCCATCCCCTACAAACACACATTCAATAAATTAAGTGAATTAAATGATCCCTGCCTCAAAATTCTCTGATTTAATGAGTCTAAATTGTTTACTGGACAAGAGAGACAACATGTACAGGAATGTTAGATATAGGAAAAGTTGACATCTTGATTTCAACTAATTCTAAACATACTGAAAAATATTTTCTTGGTATCCTAGGAAAGATGGAGAAGAAAAAAAGAGAAACTGCATAAGCCAAGGAGAGAGACATCTTACAGTACAAATTTATACAAAAACTGGCTGGTTTGTTGGCATAGAAATGAAACTGACACATAAGGAAGGGGAGAGGAGAAAAGGTACTTGCCACAAGGAATGGATTAAAAATCTTTATCCTGTAGTGAACCAAATCAGATAAGTTGTCACAGTAAGAGCTGGGTTTATACATGCAACTTTCCAAAGCTTTCTACTTAATTTCAAATTCCTCTTCATTTTCAAAAGTTTCTGGTATAATAAGCTTTCAGTGCATGAGTTTGATGAGAAACACATTGAATCAATTTAGCAGACATTTATTAAGTGCCTAGTATATGCAGAGACCTGGGGGGAGAGAAGACAATTAAGACAAAGTCCATGCCATTCTGGAGCTTATAAGGTCTAGTAAAGGGGTATTTTACAGGCCCAAACAACTAGAATACCTGCAGGACCTAAGATTTCTTTGATATGTTGAACCTCCCTCCAGTAATGCAGATTGCAACCTTCCCATGCCTTGACAGATTGACCACATTCATGAGTTTCTATGGCCTAAAACATTCACCTCCCAGTTCTATGGGAAGTAAAAGGGGATTGGGGGTCAGGAGTAGATGAGAACCTATTACACTTCCCACAAGGCAAGGGAGTACGGAAAGAGTATCAGAGAAAGCTTCATGAAAGAGGTGGCATTCAGATACTTAGGGGTAAAATTAAATTCAAAAGGTCAGCATAGAACTCAATAGCCTGTTTTTTTTAAATAGGCACACTAAACTTTAGCTCTTTTAAATTCTTATTGGAATTATCATTTTCCTTTTTGAAGCAATGGGACTTAGTGACTTGCCCAGGGTCCCACAGCTAATAAGTGTCTGAGGCTGGATTTGAACTCAGGTCTTCCTGACTCCAGGGCTGATGCTCTATTCACTGCAGTTCCTCCTAGCTGTTCCTGTTAATGCAATTATTAAAGCACCCTCATTTACTCTGTAATAGAAGCCTTATTATGTAAATCAGTAGAGGGTCTCCCCACACAAATAAATCACAAAACCTTGGAGTCCACAGTAGAGCTAGGAGAACCCAGGGTTCAAAGCTGGCCTCTGACAGTTTATAGCTAGGCAGCCATGGACAAGTCAGTCACATCTGCCTGTTTCCTTGCCTAAAAAATGGGGGAAAAGAATGTTGTTATTGTTGTTCAGTCATTATCTGACTCTTCATGGCCTCATTTGGGGTTTTCTTGGCAGAGATACTAGAGTAGTTTGCCTTCTCCATCTCATTTTACAGATGAGGAAACTGAGGCAAATGGGATGAAGTGACTTGTACAGGGTCACACAGCTAGTGTCTAAGACCATATTTGAACTCAGGTCTTCCTGACTCCAGGCCTTATGCTCTAGCCTTTGCAGTGACACCTAGCTGCCCAGGGATAAGAATAACACATTTATATAGCATTTATACACATTATCTCATTTGACCTTCAAAACAACCTTATAAAGTAGGTACTTTTACCCCCTCCTGGCCCTACCCCCCATTTTCTCTATGAGAAAATTCAGAGAGGGGTGGCTAGGTGGTGCAGTGATTAGACAACTGGCCTATTCACAGTCAGGAGGACCTGAGTTCAAATCCAGCCTCAGACAACTTGACACACTTACTAGCTGTGTGACTTTGGACAAGTCACTTAACCCCAATTGTCTTCCAAAAAGCAAAAAAAAAACCCCAAGGGTAGAGAACGGAACAAGGGGGGGAGGGATAGGAAGGAGGGACATATGATCACTGTCACAATATGTCCACTATGAAGATGTCCTGGATAATCACACCTACACAGCCTGTATTGAATTGCTTGTCCTTCCGAGGGGGTGGGTGACAAGGGAGGAATTGAAAGAATCTAGAATTTAAAGTTCTGCAATAC
>JAQQSW010022310.1:0-10483 GCA_028646575.1 Pseudocheirus occidentalis
GAAGATAGGAGGAAAGGCTGCCAGTCCAGGACCACCAGCTCAACCCAGGAAGGTGTGGTCCTTGCTGATTCTTGGGGAAACTGGCCAGCTGGATAGAGAAAGGGCTGCCTTCCCACTTGTTCCCAGCACTCAATTCCCCTATTCCTGTACCCATCTGACTCAACATCATATAAAACTTTTAAAGCTTCTTTGTTCCTGCCAGGCTGATCCCTGAACTACAGTTTCTGCCCTCTTCAAACCCTGTAGAAGATCCCTCCCACCTGCCAAAAAAAAACAACCAAAACTAGCCTGGTAAGCCTGGCATTCAAAGCCCTACAGAGCCTCCTTCCAGGACACTTGGTAACTCATGAAGATGCCACCTCCCCCTCAATCTAGGCACCTTGTCTGGGTCTGTCTTTGTAGCCACTGACCCAGGGCAGGTGCTTCACAGTAGTAATAATGAGAACAGGAATAGCATTGATAGAGCATTTTAAGGTTTGCAAAGTCCAAGTGTAAATGACTTTCTGGGGACCTTTTTTCCTACAACAATCATTTATGAAGTCAGTCTTGGTGGGCTGGGTTTAGGGAACCATGGCCTTGGTGTCATGGAGCAGACAGCAGAGACATGACTGCTCTCAGGTATCCCTGGCTGCAAGTCTCATACTCTCTCCATGAGGCCCCTTTACCTCCTAATCCAGAGGAAAAACTAAACAAACAAAGCCATACAAATCCAGACTGAGGAAACACAGCAACACAAATTTACCTTAGACACACCGGTTGAGATGTTTGCACGCAGGTTGACAAATAAGCTCATTAAAGCCTCCTCAGCTAGAGGTTCTTTACAGCCAAACAAGGACAGTCGTTGATAATAGAGATCAGCCAGGAGTAGGACAGAAGGCTCCTCTGGGAGTGTCCTGAAACAAGATGGCACTATTCAGATCAGCATCTCCTCCATCAAGCACAAAGCTGTCGGCAGGTGATAATGGCCAATGATGAAAGAAATGTAAAAACAAATTCAGTTGTCAGATGAAGGATCCCCTCTGACACTTAAAACCAGAGAAGTCCTGGTAACTCTGATCTAGGGAAACCTTCAACATCACCTGGTCTACCTGCCTACAATTCAATAAGCATGTACTATTTGTTATGAGAACTGGACCTTGCCTTCAAAAAGCTTCCATCCATTCATAGGAAGTGAGGATATTAAAACCTAGAGAAGGTTTTACTCCACATCACACAGCCAGAGAAAGACAAATCCTAGGTTTCATCCCTCTCTCCTTTCTCAGTTTTGTTTCTACCAGGTCACACAGCCTCGTTTAAAAGTGTACCCACAAAAAATGGGGACATTAATGCACCACTGATGGAGCTGAGAATTGGACCAACCATTCTGGAGAACAATTTGGAACTATGCTCAAAGGGCTATAAAACTTGGACCCACCAATACCACTAGTAAGTCTGTATCCCAAAGAGATCAAAGAAGAGGGAAAAGGAGGCATATGGACAAAAATATTTATAGCAGCTCTTTCTGTAATGGCAAAGAATTGGAAATTGAGGGAATGTTCATCCACTGGGGAATGGCTAAACAAGCTGTGCTATATGATTGTGATGGAATACTACTCTGCTGCAAGAAATGATGAGGAGGATGCTTTCAAAAAAACCTAAGAAGACTTCTATGAACTGATGCAAAGTGAAGTGATCAGAACCAGAACACTGTACACAGTGATAGCACTATTATACAATGATCAACCTGTGAAGGACTTAGCTATTCTCAACAATACAATGATCCAAACCAATCTCAAAAGTACTCATGATGAAAAATGATGTCTACTTCCAGAGAGAATTGATGGGAGTCTGAATGCAAATCAAAGTTGCTTTTTTTTTACTTTATTTTTCTTGCTTTTTAAGAACTTTTGGCAACGTGAAAATGTTCTGTATGACTTTACATACATAACTGACATCACATTGCTTGCTTTCTCAATGGGAAGGTGAGGGGGAGAGGCTGGAGGAAAAGAATTTGGAAATCAAAAATTTTAAATCGCTATTAAAATAAATATTAAAATATTTTTAAAAGATCCACTGGATGCTTTCTGAATCTCTTGCTGGTATCCAAAAGGCATTTGAAAGATGTACAGGAAAAAAAAACCCAATTATACTCATATAAGACCTTTTCTTTAACTCACTGTATCCTGACATAGTTATTTTTCTAAGACAAATTGTGGCATGAAATATTGTCTAGTATTACCGGGATGCCCTTGAATAAAATTAACATGCCTTCCAAAAAAAAAAAAAGTACACCCATTAACCACAGAGGTCAAGTGGTAGATTGGATGGCCTCCAACCCAGGAGGCCTGGGTTCAGCATGACCTACATGTCATGCTGTTTTGTTTGACTAGACATGTATAACCTATGTCAAATTGCTTGCCTTCTCAATGGGAGGGGGAGAGAAAAGAATTTATAACTCAAAATTTGAAAAATGGCACAATTGTTTTTACATGTAACTGGGGAAAAAATAAACGCTAAATAAGACTCAATTTTAAAAAAAGAAGAAAAAAAGCATCTTTTAAAGATAAGCAAGGACCAGAGAACTTCTAAGGGTATCAGGAGAGCCTTCCCTTTCTCCAATTCCTTTCCCCAGAGGCTACTAGATGGCACTGTGCATAGAGAACCTGACTTGGAGCTGAGAAAACCTGAATTCAAATCGAGTAATCTCTGTCTGTCTCAGTTTCCCTAACCAAAAAATGGGGATGATAAGAATGCCTAATGAGGATAAAACTAAGATTGTATTTGTCCTGCACTTTGCAAACAAATTCCTATTGCTTCATCAATGCTCTTTATTTGTCTTAAAACATGGAAAAGAACCAAGAGATTATTTTACTTACTCCAACAGTTTCTTCACTCGTTCCACAGGAACCAAATGGAGAATTTCAGAAGACTCTTCTAAACTTAGCAGAGTACTGACTGCCTGGCACAGCACAAACAAGTCCCCTGGTGGGTCAAAAAACAAAGCTGATTTACTCATGAATTGAACAAACATCCCATTCACCCTCAAAGTATATGTCAGCCTCTGGGGAAAAAAAATGACTGTGAATTTTTAAACACACAACACCTAGTAGACAGCAGATGCTTAACAACTGCATTCTAAGATGAAATAAGAAAACCTATCTACATGCCAAGAGTACAAGAGAAGGAAGGGGAAGAAATCTGACGTATCTCACAAGGACATAGGTCCTTATTGGGAGGAGGGATAGTGGGGAGGGGGGGTGAAGAGGTGTTGAGGAGGATGCTCCAAGCAAAGTGAGAGAAGTAGGGTCTTTCAGTGTGGAATTAAGAGACCTTTGAATTTGAATCCTGCCCCAGACTGTCTAGTTATGGGGCTCTGGGTGAAAGGCTTGACTCTTGTAATGGCACCTACTTCCCAGGGTGGTCATTGTAGGGAGCAAATGAGGTCACATATGTCAAATGTTCTATCATTTCTGGAGAATATTGTTGTTGGGAAAACAACTGGGCTTGGCAAAACTAAAATATTTTGGGAAGCTGGTTTCCTAGGAAGGAAGATGGCATAGACTTCCTTCTGACCTTAAATTGCTGCTTCAAGGCAAAGCCTTCCTTTTATTTTTCTAAATTCCTATTAATTCATAGAACTAGCGATCAACTCCTCTAATTCCCAGCAGCCTACGCAAATCCCCAAGGCTGTGAGGGGTTGTGTGCGTGTGATCACAAATGATATTTACCTGGTGTAATGACTGTTATGCATGCACGCGCGTACACACACACACACACACACACACACACACACACACACGCGCGCACATATATCCAGCCTAGGTCACTGTTCCACTGGGGGGCACCCTAAACTCTCAATTGCTTCAGATGCCAGCATAGGAATGTCATAAGCAAAAGAAGAACACCACCCACCTTTCCCAACACTTCCTTCAGCAACGGCCACAAAGGAGGAGTCTATGAATCTTGTGACCAGAGGCACTATGTTCTCTCTTTCCATCGGTCTGTTCATACGAGAAGAGGGAGGGAAGAAACAGCATCAGTTTCAAACAGCATTCTCAATGGATGGCTATCTATCAGTAGAATGTGAGCTCCTTGAGGGAAAGGATTTTTTTATCTTTGTCTCTGTATGCCCAGCACAGTGCCTGGCACACAGAAGGTGCTATAAATCCTTGCTGATTGCTAGCCTAAGGAAGAAAAGGTTAGCACATTTAATGTCTGGTTCAAATGAAATTTTTCCTGAGAAGAGAAAGACTGAAACTTGTGATTCCACCAAAACAGGGACCTCCCAGTGAGAAACCCTTTCTTCAGATACAGATCAACAACCCATCCGCAGGGCTCTGTCTTCCTATAATCCACCAAAGGCCCATCTCTTACCGAAGGTGAGGAAGTACCACAAGTGCTGCCCAGGGACTGGAAAGAGCAGTGGCCTCTCTGTTTGGTGGTGACTGGATTAGGGATAAGATATGACCCAACACTGGCAGTTGCTCTGCCTCTCCACTGGTCCTGATTTTCTTCTGTCTTGTACAGGGCCTGTGGGATAAAGAGACCAAAGGAATGAAGGTAACTTGAAAACAGAAAACAGAAAGGAGAATGGCATTGCCCCACCAAGGGCCCACCCCCTTTCCACCTTCTCTTTATTCTCCTAATGGAATTAAATGCAATGTGATGTTCATAGATTGAGGGTTTTCTCTGTTCTGATGAGTCAATCACCAGCTCAAAGGCTTCAGTCAACCCCAGAATGGACCCAAGGAACCATCTAGTCCATTTCCCCCCACCTCAAGCTTCTCCACAGTCACAGAAAGAATCAGAAGCAGGATCCGAATCTGTGTTCCTTTCACTGCACCATCTGTTTAGTGGCGCACCCAGGAAGAGAAACTCAGGTCTCTCTTGCCAGAAGCTCAGCCCAAAGAACATAGACAGATATAGCTGCAGCCCAGGCAAAACAGCTTAGTTTACAAATGGGAAATAAGCAGAAGGGTGAGGAATATGAGGGCATCCTTTAATAGCCTAGCATGGCACTAAGATTTTAGGGACACCTTCTTTAGCTTCACTAGGAGAGGTCAGAGGGACAGATTTGGAGCTGGGAAAGTCCCCAGAAACCATCTGGTCCAGTCTTTTATTTCTGAAGATGAGAAGCCTACGTCAGATTTATTAAGTGACTTGTTTTTAGTTTTTAGTTTAGTTTTAAAGAGAACTATGGATATAAGGTGGCATCCTCTCTGTAACAGGGCCATGAGGATGAAGGGTAAGAGAATCACCTGTTTTTGTATCATTTAAAGATTTACCAGCTTCCTCTCTTTTCATACAAACCCTCCCCCATAAATATCCAAACAATGACATCGCATCCCCACTGCACCAAGTACAACTCACAAGAAAACTGTTTATCAATAATGAAAAACAAAGCATATAGAAAAGCAGGGGGATACTTATATTAATGGACACAAAGGAAAGTAAGCAGACACAGGAGGAGGAAACATTCAACCATCAGGACAGCAATGCAGAAGGAATTAAACTAAATGCCATGTACTTAAAATCATCTAATTTGTCCCTTTAGATGAGATGAGAACACACACTGCCCTCCCCGCTTTGCAGGGGGGACTCCAAGTACAAGGCATCACATAGGCTATCAGACTCACTGATGTGCAATTCAATTTTGAAGGGACACTTTTTTTCTTTTTTGAAAATTTTTTATTATGGGGCAGAGGGGCAAATATACTTGGGATAAATGTGATGTAGAAACAAAAGGTGGTAAAAAAACAAAAGGGAAAAAAAAAACACAAAACCCCCTTACAAACAGAAAGGATGGATATGTCCAGAACTCTGCTGTATATTACTGACAGTGACCTCTGCAGCTGACCCACAGCCTTTGCTCACACTCTGGCAATGTCCAGGTCCCTCAGGCTCTGTTTTATTTCCTCTGAATCTCCCCATGAGCCTTACTGTCACTAAAATGCAGAAATCAGCCCCAGTGAAATTTCCATTCCATCAGCCCTCCACAAGATGAGAATGTACATCCTCTAGGCCAAATAAGACCATCTCCCATGCCAGTCTAAGAGAGGTTAGCCTGAATGGCATGTAATTAAAAGAACCTTAGCCCTGGTGTGTAAATGAGGACTGGGACCATCCTCTTTTCACTAGAAAGGTCAGGGATTACAGGCCTGTAATGTCATCTACATAGTCAGGCTATGCTGGCCAGTTTTGCTAAACTTTTTTCTTTGTTAAGATATAGAAGGCTTATAGAAGTGGGGGCAGTATCAGAAGGGATACCCAGAAATGCCTATGAGGGAAAAGAAAAAGGCATCAATAAAATCTTTAAAATAAAAACAGGCTGCTTATCTCAAACTGATGAGTTCAGGACAATCAATTTTAGTGTTTGGTGGTGCTGCATCCATCTCACTGTTACAAACAGGAATGGATGATTTCTAGAACTGGCACCAAAACTGCCTTAAAACCAAGGCTGTAGAAAAGTTTGGGATCTGAGTTCAAATCCTGGCTCTCCCATTTACTGCTTCTGTAGCTGCCGAGCTTCAGCCTCCTTCCCCATCTGGGAAATGAAAGGGCTAGACTATAAGGCCTCCAGGGTCCCTCCTGGTTCTAAATCCAGCTTCCTAAGAGCTCTAATTCAGGAAGGCCAGAGTCGGTTCCTCTGGGGCTGCTTTTTGGTGTCTGTCTTCAGGGCGAGCAAAGAAGAACGCAATGTAAGAACCAATTAAATAGGAAGAATTCCATCCTGCTAAGCCAGTGTGGTGGCCACAACATAATACAATTATTACTAACGATAATAGCTAGCACTTAGGTAGCACTCTATGGTTTGCAAAACATGTTATGAATATTAATTTAATTCGATTTATGCAACAACCTGCACAGGAAGGTGCTAAGATGAGCCCCATTTTATAGATGAGGAAATTCAAAGAGAGGTGAAGTGATGTGGCCCCTTGTTCTGTGCATCTGTCCCAGGCTCGCCCACACTGCCTTCTGAAGGGACACTGCAAAACACTCATTAACTTTTATTAACACAAGATCTCGGTAGGAGTTCAAGGTACGACAAAGGCTGCCTTTGGTCAGACCCCAGCAGCATGGCCCAGGCCCAGGCTCACAGATCTCTGCCTGACGAGGTAGGGGACAGATGAGCCCCCAAGGACATCCAGCCTCCCCCAACCAGAGGTGCCCCCATAATAGTCAGGCCAATGTGAAGAGCAGCCTCAATCCAGCCATACAGAACTGATGCTTCTTGCCATTTTGGGGCCATGGACCGGGTTCATGGGCCTTCCTCTCAAAATCAGTGGAGAAAAGTTCATTGGGATGGGGTAATCTATCCTGAAAAGTGTCCTGCTCTGAAAAAGTTTTCTGAAAGCACCAACCTAAATAAGCAAGCACACTCTAAAGGGAAGAGCACAGAGGTTTCTGCCTTGTCTTTATAACCCACAAACCACCACAATGCTTACACAACATTTAATTTTGGTCTGGATATCTCTGAGTGGAAATGCTCTCTCTCCAGGAAAGATCAGCAATTCATCTGTAACTCAAGGCCTTTAAAGAACTTTCTGAACACTGAGAGGTCAGATGACTTTGCCAGGGGGCCCATGGCTCATACAGACCAGAGGCAGAATATGAACCCAAGACTCATGACACCAAGGTTTGCCCTCTACCCTCAGAGGTGCTCAAGAAATGTCAGTAGAACTGAACTGAAACTACTGCTAAAAATCAAACAACCAATTCAATGGTCATTAGCATAAATTCATTACTGGACACTTCACAGGGACCATTTCAGCAATAGTCCTCAATTCTCAAATGGGATCGATCACCCATCTGGGGGCAAACCTTTCACACTGAAATGTAAATTTCTAAGTGGGATGCCAATTTCCATTGCTCTAAATCATCAATCATAATGAGGGCCACTAAACATATTAATGAGGGGAAACTAAGCTGACTGGGGAAAAAGGGTTAATGACAAGATATTCTACTTCGTCTTCTAATTGAGGAAGAAAGCTTTTAAATCTCTTCACAAGATGCACTGTCTTTAAGCAAAGACTAACAAGAAGACTAAAAATTCTCAAAGAAACAATGGGTGACCAATCACTTTATGCTCAATTACAAAAAAAAAAGCCTCTGTCCTCAAGTAAATACACCAAGGTACATGACTTCTTTGTCACACTTTCCCTCCTTGGAGACAATAAAAGGAGACTTTTAAAATCCAAACCACAAGGTCAAACTGAACATCACTGAATAGTCCAAGGATGAGAAATGGCCTGAAATTTAGAAATAGAGGCAATTCTTCAAGAAAGCAAGTATTGAATCCTGGGCCAGCACACTGTTCCAATAGTCTGTGCTTCAGAAATATAAAACACAAACTGGAAAGTCAATCAGCTTGGGGGAAACAGGAATGGAAAGAAGTGTGTGTGGATCTTACTACAAATGACAAAAGCAGATAATCAGTTGTTGTTTGGAGGTGACCAACTCAGGGCTTTCAGGTCACTTTTGCTCCCTGTAGAGAATCCAGCTAATCAAAGAATCTGAGAAGAACCTCAAGGGACTGTCATAGAGCCCAGGGACTCCTGACCCTTTCTATATCATGAACCCCTTGAGCCATCAGTCTGGTGAAGTTCATGAATCCATTTTCAGAACAACAGTTTTAAAATGAGTAAGATAAAATGCACAGGATCACCAAGAAAGCCAATTCTACTGAAATACAATTATCAACATATTTTTTTTTAAAGTAGGTCAAGAACCCCAGGCCTAGGCCCACTTGAAGATAAATGCTTTTTATCACAGCTATGACAAAGAGTCATCCAGCCTCTCCTTGGGGGAAGAATCACCCCTCCTTTGCAGGGGGTGGGGGAGGATGGCTCCAGGTGCAGATGTTGACAGCCAGCATCAGCTGATTTTGCTTAATATTTTCTGCTGGAGGGGAGGGGAAGTTACCCCAAAATGACTATGATGTAAAAATGAAAGGCTTAAAGAGACAGCACATTCTGCTAATACAGAAAGTGCTCTCAATATTTCTGCATATATAGGTCCTTTCCTTCTATCTCTAACCTCCTTGAGTTAAATGGCTGGTGGGTCAAAGGGCACCCACAGTTTTGTGACTTCTCTGACCAAATTATCCATTGTTTTCCACAACGGCTGGACCAATATGCAGCTCTCCCAACAGGTCCCCAACTCCACTTGAGGCCAGTCTAATTGCACACAAGGCTCTCCTTAGTTTGGACCTACAACGGACCTCCTTGACACCATGCCCACCTTGCTTCAAGGTCTGCCACCAGAGAACAAGCAAAAATGAGCAGAAACTCTTTAAGAAAGCACAAATAACCACATAGTGAACATTAAAGTCACGTGGCTTCTTAGAATCTTTTCATTTCCTTCAATCTTTACCAAACAGATCCAGACTCCAGAGAGTTACTCACCCCATGGGCCTCGCCTTGAAAGTCAGGGGGTACTTTTCAATGGCCATGGAGCCGATGGTGGGCGGTGGGGCTTTGTTCAGAATGAGCTTTGTCAGAATGGCCAAGGCCTCATCTCTGGCAGCATCGTCATCAGCTAAGAAGCAGTTCTCAACATATTCCAAGAAAGTTGGCAGGACAAGCTAAAAGAAATCAAAATAACCCCCTAAGGGATCAGTTGGTGGACAGCGCTGAGGGACAGTTATCTCCTTAGACTGGGACTCAAGTTTCAACTCTGCCCTTATGCCCAGTATGGTTTGGGCATGTCCCTTTTCCCCTCTGTGCCTCAGTTTCCTCCTCTGTAAAATGAAGGGTTGGCCTAGAGAGCCTCTATGGTCTCTCAATGACTAAGCTATGATCCTATGACCATTTCCATACCACGTTAGCTAAATACCAAAAAAATTCTGAAAACTCAGGCTATCACTCCTACATCCTACCCCCAGAATCCTGGACTCAGCCCCTGGAAGCATCTTGGCCTGATAGCCCAGAACGACGCCTTCCTCAGACTTCCCAGCCCTTTCCTGGCCCCTGCCACTTCACAGGACCCTTTATGTGTTGACTTCCATCATTAGAACAGAAGGAACTTGAGGGCAAAGGCTGTCCTGCCTGCATTTGTATTCCCAGGATTTTAGGATGGCACCTGGTGTGCGTTATCTACCTAAAAAAAAAATTTAATAACTGCCAGCTGGCTGTAATGTTAATTAATTTGTTTGATCAGATGGTAAGTAGATCCTAGTAACCTAGTGTTAAGTATAGAACTCTGTCCATTGGTGAAAAGGTGTGAATTCCCCTGTGACTTGGAAGAATGCTATTGGCTGAGACACTCCCCTGAACCATGTTGACTTGGGAGAAGGCCAGTTTTTATAAGCAGGAGAATTTCAAAGACAAGATAGACCTTGGATTTGGTTCCTGAGTGGCTGACTACAGATATAAACAGGATGGGACTTTGTTTGTTGGTGGCCTGGCTGATCCTTGAGTTCCAGGCAAGAGAAGTCCTGAAGGGTTTGAGGAGTGCTGAACCTTGTGAACTTCAGTGTGTGCTGGGGATTGCCCTGAGGACTGGA
>JAQQSW010022311.1:0-10482 GCA_028646575.1 Pseudocheirus occidentalis
CTCGGTGTTATGGTTTCTGAATAAAGACCTTGGTTCTGCCTTCCATGTGGAGAGTTTGCTATATTTTGTGATCCAAAACTACACCAACATATTCATAACCATCATGGGTGTTGTGAATATCTCATTATTGATACAGGGAGATGAAAAATAAATAAAGGAGGATATTTCCTCCAATGGGAGCAGAATGTAATGTGATCTTGTCTGCCTGTCCCATGTCCATGTCTTCCAATAAAACTACCACAGGGGTTTCATTGAATATGCTGAAGACCTTCTTTCAGATTCATACCTTGTATGTATTGCGAAGGGAACTTGTCCTGATTGCAATTGTACTATTGTTATCAAGAGACGGAGATAAAGAAAGATGAATTAATTTGCCAAAGATACACTTACTTAAGTTAAAAACAGCCTAAACAAACTAGAACCCAGTTTTATTGACTTCTAGCTTAGTGTTTTTCCTACTACATGAAACTTCCTCTCTTTGATGTCTACCTTTTCTTCCCTTAAAGGTAGGTTCTCTTATATAGGAAAACTCATTTTAGACCTTCCTACAATTGGGCTGTTTCTTCCATCCTCACCAGCTACCCTGGATCTCTTCTTGAAATAGCTGTTTGGGTGGTGTGGGTTTAAGACTCTCATATAGCTAGTACTAATGCCAAAAATAACTTGCCATTTTTAAATGAACTAGTTAAGAAGTCAACACCACAAGTGCCAGAAATCCCTTATCTTTACACTACAGACATTTTTACAGGAAAACTTGAAATGTTTTTTCATCCATCAAAAATGCTAGGGAGCTCAGCTCACATATGGGTTGATACTATGCTTAGTATTTGTCTAGGACTTTCCAAGGGATTTGCGGTGTTTGCAAATTCTTTCCATTCATTCCTTCTTTTTTTCCTGTTTCTGTTTCACCAGTGGCCAAGTGACCCACCATTGTTTGTGGGTGATCTTCCCTTCAGAATACTGGAGAGAGTTCAGCGGGCACAGTCTAATTTTGTGGTTTGAAAAGCCAAGTCATCAAAGGGATATGACTTTTCCAAAGTCACATGTAGTAATTGGACAAGGGGATGTAGAAGCCACACCTTCCAATTTCCATGCCTCGCTCTTCTTGGTTACTGAATGACTGCTTCTTTAACATGTCCATGAATCAACTGATCTTTACTTAGCAAAAACTATGTTGTTCTCAGTACTGAGGAACCTCACAAAGAAGTATATGGCATAGGCCATCCTCTCAGAGGTTATAGCCTTAGAAAAAGATGTGAATAGACGTGCACAAAAAAATGGAGAGCAAAATGAACAGAACCAAGAGAACATTGTATGTAGTAATAACAATATTGTTTTAAGAATAACTTTGAACAGCTAAGTCATGTTGACTATTATAAATAGCCAAATTAACTATAAATGGCCTATGAAGGAAGATGCTGTCTGCATCCAGAGAAAGAACTAATGAATAGAAATAAGTATAGAATGATTTACACACACACACACACACACACACACACACACACACACACACACACACACATATATATATATATATATATACACATATACATACACAAAAATACACGTATTTGTGTCTAATGGTAGCCATCTCTAGGGCAGGGATGGGGGAAGGAAGAAAAAAGGAAAAAGTTACATGATAACTTTATTGTAAGGAAGAAAAAAGGAAAAAGTTACATGATAACTTTATTGTATCTTCAAAAGGAATAGAAAAACAGAAAGTTATACATAAAAGATTTGTAGTTTCGTGTACCATCATCTTTTTTCTATTCTACTGTATTATGGAAATGCTTATTTCATTTCTTAATTTTGGAATAAAATCGGTATTTTTTAAAAAGAGGATACAGTCTAACCAAATACTCTTCATATGGCATTGGTCAGCATTGCAGAGTGATTCACGAACAGGATATTATATATACGTATATATGTATATATATGTAATGTGTGTGTGTGTGAGAGAGAGAGAGAGAAAGAGAAAGAGAAGGAGAGAGAAAGAGAGAGACAGTAACTAATCTAGTGGAGGTATGAAGGACAAATTGAAGAGTAGAGGTAAGAAGAAACCCTTAAGAAGCTATTATAATAGTACAGGTAGACGGTAATAAGAAATTGTGCTAAGTTCAACAATTTATTAAGTATCTACCATGTGCCAGGAACTCAACTCTGGCAATAAAAAGAAAGGCAAAAATGCAGTCCCTGCCCAAAAGCAACTCACACTCAAATGGGGAGACAGATGTAAACAGCTGTAAATACAAGCTATATGAAGTGTAAATGGAAGGCAATCTTATAAAGAAGGCATTAGAAGGAGTGGGGGGGGGGGGTCAGGGGAGTGGGGAGACAGGCAATGCAGACCAGTAACAGGTAGAAGGTGACAACAGTGGATTACAGGAAGCCTCTGAGACTTCTTGAAGAAAGGAAAAAAAAATGGGTCATGTAAGTTGTGATTGACTTTAATAGTACAATTGGTCCTTTTGAAGCTTTTATTGGAATGGGAGACAACTTGGGCATAACTTTCTTCCCATCTTCACTTGGCTTAGGAAATGGAGATGGAGGGAAGGGAAAGGCAGGGAGAGAAACCTTTTTGTGGGCAGCATTCCATGTAATAAGGTAAAGACAGGAAACAAGGCAGTAATGTGCCAGATTATGTCCCTTTATCTTTATTTCCTCTCGTAAAAGCCACCGCCAAGCTGATGAAGTGAAGAGGTTAATGGCAGTTCTCCTCCTGGTGTGACATGCACCATTTTAGAGGACCCACTAGGTCCCCAGCTCCTCTCCTCCTGAACACACTTATAGGCAAGGGGGTGGGGTAAAGTGAAAACCAGCAAATCATTCCAGAAGCTTTTCCTCCCTTGGGACAGTTTTCACCTCATTATCGTTCCCATTTATCATTGATTGAGTGTCCACAGTGTGTTAGAGCTGCTGAGCTGAGGGAATGAGGTCACATCTGACCAGTTGTCAGAGCATCTCAGGGAATCTTACTGCTGACCCTGGCCTCTGGGGA
The DNA here is from genome assembly GCA_028646575.1 of Pseudocheirus occidentalis. NCBI lineage: Eukaryota > Metazoa > Chordata > Mammalia > Diprotodontia > Pseudocheiridae > Pseudocheirus > Pseudocheirus occidentalis. The sequence goes on from JAQQSW010022311.1 coordinate 2,999, forward strand.
GGCATGGAATCCATCTCCTTCCCTCAAGAAAGTCTAGCCCTGAGTCTTTCTAAAAAGATGGAAAGCTATCCTGGAATTCAATCAGGCCTGGGATTACTTAGTTCTTGTAATTTGTCTTAGCTTCTTAGTACTCGTATATCCTGTGGGTCTTCAAAGACTTGTTAGTGAATAGCAAAACTGTGAAGAAACCAGCCAGCCTCCAATGCCTCCCCTTTTCCATGCCCTTCTACTCCCCAAACCCTTCTTTACCAAAATTATGCTTAATTACATCATCCTGACCAGGTCATATTAACTTCCATTTACCCATCCATACAATGAGAATTCATTTCACTTCAATTCAGCAAGCATTCATGAAGTGCCTACTATGCACTAACTGTTTTGGGCACTGTGGCCAAAAAGACAAAACTGATCACATCTCCCTCCAGGAGCCTACAGTCTGCTGGGAGGAAAGAGGGGGCTAACATGTGCACAGATAATTACAAAGAAATGTATACCAATTAAATCATAGTATCATACAGACAGAGCTGGAAAGGGCCTCTAAGCCATCTGGCCCAGGCTCCTCATATTGTAGAAAAGGAAACTACAGAGAAGGTAAATGCTTTCCCCAAGTTTATTCAGAGAGGAATTATCAGAGAGACATGAGTGGGATTCAGGCTCTCTGTCTCAAGATTCAATGTTCTTTCCATTGTTTCACATCCATAAAGAATGTTAGAGGAATGAATTAGGGATTGTATTTGCAGGAATCAGGGAAGGCCTCCTGGGGGAGGTGACATTTGACCCTGGCCTCAAACAAATAATTCAAGTAATACCTACCTTACAGAATTCGCATGAAGAAGGCGTTTTCTAAACCTTAAATAATTACATATATCTATATATATGCATATGAGTTATTAATATTATTCTCAAAACCTACTCTTGAGAAAGCTTAGGTAAACTAATTAACACAAGGTATCAATGGCTGAAAGCAACTGAAGTTCCCTTGGGAAATTTTCTGTTACTAGGGAACAAGTCTATAGCTAAAAGGATAAAGCTGTGATGGTAGATTTCCAATAAATATTAACCAAGGGTTAGGAAAAGATTAGGGAGGTTGCAAGGAATTGGGATGGACCCTCAGACAACACCACAGTGTCTGCCATTTTACTCAGCTTACTGTTTGGCCACATAACTAAGCAGTGCCAAAAGCCAGTGCAGGGTGAAGTGTACAGTGAAGGCAAAGGGTGGCAAGGCAGTACTTGTCTTCTGCCACTCCCTGTTTGTTGTTGTGGCTGTCACTGCCCTGTTGGTTCTTTTCCAAAACTGATGAATTCAATTTCTAGTTCTCATGCCTGGCACAAAATGCTGACAGTTACTGAGAACTGGAGCCCCCATCAAATGATCTGCCCCTGTCAGATGTCCTGAATATTTTGTCCCTGGAGCTGGCAATGAATGAATGAATAGCTAGAGAATATGAGAAATGCCACATGAGGTCAACCTAAAGTCCCTCCACTCCAGCATCTTGCTTCTGAAAAGGCGATCAAGGAACAATGTAGTTTGTAGGAGATCATGATTATCCCACACATTTTCTTCCTACTCAATATCACAAACTAGGCACGTGGCCCAAGAACCTCCATTTCCCTTTAATAACCCATTAGGCAAATGAGATGATATATACAAAGCACTTAGTGAACCTTAAAATAATGTGTGTCATCTATTATTATGATGTTCTGTTTTCCTGAAGCTTTTTAAACCTGTGTTGTACTGTGCTGCACTACCATGTAAGATAATGAGACTCAGACATTTGCTAGATCTTGTTCTTTGTCATCCCCAGGGGCAAAAAGAACAAAAGAGTATCAAAGAACCCAGAGTTAAATAACTGCTTTCCACAGTCGCCTAACAGCGACCAGGGTTCAATCTCCTCAGGAACATTATTGAAAGAGGTTGTGCAGGTCCAGTGGGACACCATAGTGTGTCACCTTGGGTGTCTGGGGTGGAAAGGTAGAATATAGCACAAAGGAATGAGGGGTAGAATGAGAGATAGAAGGGCAGAGAAAACCAAATGTACCTACTTCAGAGTTTCCTACTAGCCAGCCCTACTATCGTCACTTGGCTCCATTAGAAGTATGTCCTAGGACTTCCCCTGCCTTTGAGAAATTACATCAATCAAAGCTTTTATAGTTTTATAGTATTATAGGATGGACATTGGGCCAGATCCATCCAAATGGGCCTTCAAGTCATTTATAAGGGCCACAATTAATGGCTTTTAATGCTGGACACAAGTGGGCCACAGTTCAGAGGTGCAGAATGGATCTGTGTCAGTGATGGATCTTTCAAATGGCGATGAGTTTCATTGGAAATCAATCCTCCATACCTGTGATGCATCTACTGCAGGACGTGGTCATCCATCAGGCCTCAGTGAAACTAGGCCAGTGCACTAGGACCTATAAACAGCCATGGGTATTTAGGGTGATGGATGCCCTCAATAATAATCGTTTAATTGAATGATAAATTGAAGTTTTACTCTTAAAGAGTTTACCATGAGAAGGCAGAAGAGTGTCCATATAATTTGGAGGATCAAAGTGCCTCACTTTGAACAGGAAGTATGTTTTTGAAAACTTTCATCCAAATCAAAGCTTAAAAAAATAATTTTCTACTTGTTACATTTGGTCTAGAGCCAGGGGTGGGGAACCTGCAGTCTTGACACCACTTGTGGCCTTCTAGGGCCTAGGATGCAGCCTTTTGATTTAGTTCAAGTTTTATAAAACAAATCTTTTTTATTAAGAGGATTGGTTCTGCAAAGTTTGGAGTTGGTGGAAGGGCTGCACTTGAGGACCTAGAGGGCCACATGTGGCCTCAAGTCCACAGGTTCCCCACCCCTGGAGACTTTTGATTTCAGCAGTATTGGGAATCTCACATGAGGAAATCTTTCTTCCAACGTAGATCAATGTCAATTAACTCATAGTCATCTAGGGCACTGAAAGATTCAGTCAGTCAGCTAGAATTTATGAAGTACTTACTATGTGCCAAACGCTGTGCTAGAGGCCAACGACACAAAGAAAGACAAAAACATGGTCACTGCCCTCAAAGACCTCACATTCTAATAGAAGAGACAAACATGCAGATAACTGTGTGCAGATAGATAGATACATCTATACGTAGATAGTGTAAATGGGAAGTAATCCGGAGATTAAACATTAGCATTGGGACAACTAGGTGGCTCAGTAAATAGAGCACTGGCCCTGGAGCCAGGAGGACCTGAGTTCAAATCCAGTCTCAGACACTTAATACTCCCTAGCCATGTGACCTTGGGCAAGTCACTTAACCCCAATTGCCTTACCTTGCCCCCTCCAAAAAGAAAAAAACAAAACATTAGCATTGAGGTGGACAGAAAAAGGTGTCCTAGAGAAGGTGGCATTTGAGCTGAGTCTTGCAGGAAGCTTTGGAAGCCAAGAGAAGGAGGTGAGGAAAGGGAAAACACTGAGCATGTACGAGGCCTATTATGTGCCAGTCACTACAGTAAGCACGACGATAATGCAAATATCATTTAATTTGATCCTTACGACAACCCTGCTGAGGCAGGCATTATCACCCCCATTTTACAGTTGGGGAAACTGAGGCAGACCATGGTTAATTGATTTGCCCAAGATCACACAACAAGTCTGAGGCCAGATTTGAACTCAGTCTTTTCTGATTTCAGGCCCAGCACTCCATCCAATGAGCTACCAGCTGCCCCCAAAGCATTCAAAGCACAAAGGACAGCCAGTGACAATGGGATAGAGTCAAGAGATGGAGTGTCATGTATAAGGACCAGTAATAAGGTCAATGTCACTGGATCATAGAGAACATGGAGGGTAGGAAGGAGCCAGATTACAAAAGGCAAACAGATGAAATGTACACTTTTTCCTGGAGGTAATAGGGAACCCATGGAGTTTAATAAATGCAATAGTGAAGAATGTGACATAGTACTGATGCTACACTTTAAGATTTAATGATTTGCCCAGGGTCACATAGTCAGTATTTATCAGAGACAGGACCAGTAGTTGCATCTCTCTATCTCCACAACCATCTCTCTTTCCACTGTACAGCATTGCCTTCATTCTAAGGGCTGTCTCAGAAATAGCAAGGAAGCACATAAAAATATTAAGGGAAGAGGCTGCATGCCCTCTTTTCCCAGCACTGGCTGGTTGGGCTGTCAACCAAATGGACCAGAATTGCTTTTGATCAGTCACTATCAAATTCCCACGCTGTTGATGCTTACTATCTCCCTTGCCACTGGCTAAGGAACTAGGCAGCCAGGTTGAAGAGAGATAAGAAGAAGTGTGATAGACCCTGATAGCTGCCTTCTTGTATTTAAAGAGCTGTCACAGGAAGGAGGATTAGACTTGTTCTGCTTGGCCCCAGAGGACCAGGTGCTGGGAGCAGTGGGTTGAAGTGGCAAAGAGGCAGATTGCAACTAGAAAGAGGGAAAAATTTCTTTTCCTTCATTTCTCTTCTGGATCTCTAGACTTCTTTATCATTCTATAACAACTTTCTTGTTTCTGTAACTTCACTCTGTCCATGTGACCCCTTCCTCTGGTTAGTTCTCCCCAGAGGCTCCATTTTAAGGAAAGAGCTCCAGCCAACCTTGTTTGTCTCTTCATTTATCTACCACAGTGGTTCTCAAAGTGTGGCTTGAAGACCTTGACTCCCTCTCAGGGAATTCAGATGTCTAAACTATTTTCATAGCAATACTGAGTTGCTTTAACTTCAATTACGGTAAATGTCAATAGATACGACCCATATTAATGAAGGCTTTTGGTGGGGAAGGTCCTCAAGAGTCCTGAAACCAAGAATTTTGAAAAGAATGAACTGCTCCCTGGGCTCATTTTCTGACTCGCCGGACTTCCTTCTTCAATGTGTCTCCTCCCTGCCCTTTCAATTTCCTCCATTAGAATGTAAGCTCATTGGGGGCAGGGACTCTCTTCTTTTTCCTTGTATCTATTCCCAGCATTTAGCAGAGTCTGACACATATTAAGTGCTTAATAAATGCTTTTTTCTTAACCCAACTTTTATTTACTAGACTTGATTAGACTAACAATTACTTCTCCAAACAGGATGGACTGTCTAGGGATATAAGGAGTTTCCTGTCCCTGGAGATCTTTAAGTAAAACCTGGGTGAACGCTTCTCAACATGCTGTAGAGGGTAAACTTGTTCAGGATCCTCAAATCCCTTATAACTCAGAGATTCTTAGTGAAGAAGGGAGACTTGTGGCTTTTCAGGCTTCCTTTAAGAGGGAAGATCACTGTTATCACGTGATCACAGTGAAGGTACCTCTACAAAGTCTTTCACCCATTTTCCCTCCTCTCTCTCCACTCATATCCTAGGCGGTCCCTAGGTTATAATCCTAGTTCAGTTCCTCACCACCTCATACCTCAACTTTGTGTAGGCCTCCGGTCTCTTATCTAATCCATTCTTCACACAGTTCTCAAAATGATATTCCTAAGTAACAGGTATGATATGTTACTCCCATGCAAATAAAATAAGATCCTCAATGGCTTCCTATTGATTAGAGAATAAAAATAATATCTAAGGGAACAGATTGATATAATTTCTACCAGTTACTCCCTCTCTCTGAGAAGAGCAGAATGGCCAAACCATCTGCCCAATTTCCTGCCTTCTGCTTCTCTCCCTTCGAGTTAGTTCATAGTTCAAAACTAGAGATGTCTATTCTGCCCCTTCTCGAGCCACACAAGGCCACCTCCACACTACATGTGGGGGATAGCCACTTACCACATATCATTTTATTGATTTTCTAGGCAATGAAAAGATGGACAATATATTAATAATTCAAATTAAACTTTAAAGGTTATTGTAAATACATTTTCCGCTGAGGGCCCATTGCTAAACCTTTGTCAGCATACAATGCCCATTTCCTATGTCTGTGTTTACTATGTTTGAATTTCCTGTGTCCTTCACTTACTTCAAGAGTATGTCTTTTTCCTTGTACTGAATGAGGGGGAAGAAGGGAGAAGAGAAGACTCTGAGGTGAATTGTGAGTCATCCCTGTTTGTCTTAACAATAACATGTGGCATTTGAATAGTGCTTTAAAAAAAAAAAACTTTGGTCTGAAAGTTCAAGTTCAAAATTTCATTGAATTTTTACAACAATCCTGTGAAGCAGGTTAGATGAGAATTACAATCCTGGAATGTCAACTGAGAGAGAGCAAGTACGTAGGGAGAGATGGAAGAAGAAGGAGGGATATGGAGTGATAAATGTGGAAGGATGAATTAGAAGAGGCCTTAGACATCATTTATTCCAATTTCATCCCAGATATCCCAGATATAAAGCAGTTAAATGACTTGGCTAAGGTGACAAAGCAAGTTGGCTGTAGGATTCTACACTATCATCTTCTCCAGTCCTTGGCCCTCTTACCATATTGCCGATTATGCCCTGTCAAGCAAGCCTTAGCCTTGGATCCCTCCTACCATCTGTCACCTTCCCTCCTAAAACATGCTTCTAAACAAAGGTGGATAAAATACACAAACATTCTGATTGGGTCCACTAAATTTTTTGTTACACAACCTTAACTGGGTCCTCACTGCTGCTAGGCAATCTTACACTCCTGTCATTCTTCCTATATCAATTCACTATCCCGTTCTCCGCAGTAGCTCCTCCAAACCTTTTCATCTATCCTCAAACCTACTATGGCTCGGTAGACGCAGCAAGGTCTCGCAGCTCCCACACCGCCACCCTAAACACCCATATAATTATGAGCTCAGATAAAATCTAGGACTCTCAGACTCACAAAAATACAGAGAACACATCTCTCGCAGAAGGCAGCTCTGCAGCAGGGGCTCATCGGGCAGCCGGCATCGGAGACTGAAACAGCCTGAAGCCGAGACTGCGGTCAGGCCCAGGGCAGTGGGAAGGAGCCAGCCTCCGCAGCCAGTTTACAGTTCTACACCCTCAAACACCTCCACATCTGCCAAGGCATGAGGAATGGGGATGGGAGAGGGGCAGCTCACACCACAGAGCAGAGACCGGCCAGCCCAAAAGTGCAGCCGAGGCCAGGAAAGGCCCCAGGGTGGCCAGGAGGAGCACAGCCTCCCAAACCACAGTCTGAGTCTACTTCAAAGAAAATCTAAAGCACCTGCCTTAGGGGAGCTTCAAATCCTGGTCAAAGACGGTTAGTGAAAGTGAAACTTTGAAAATTAATTTGGGGGTGGTAAAGCAGGTAGGCCAATCTACCACTGGGGCAAGGAAGCAGTGGGGGAAGGGAACTGCTGGAACCGGCTGCAGCCCGACTAGGCTGCTTCAGAACCCCTGGCCTGCAGACTCCGCAGTGGGGCTGAATTGATTGATCAGGGCCAAGTGCTCTTGCATTGAGTAGCCTGGATCTGGATTGTGGTCTTGGGTGGTGGTCCTGGGGTGCACTTTCAGCAAGCCAAAGCTGGGGGGTCTTGCAACATCCCCCTAATAGCTCCGGCAGTTGGGAAAACCCCCAGTGATTTGGAACAGAGCTTCCCCC
>JAQQSW010022312.1:0-10482 GCA_028646575.1 Pseudocheirus occidentalis
CTTCAGTAGAGGGACAGGGACAGGGTGGAGAACAGAACAAGGGGGGGGGAGGGATAGGAAGGAGAGACAGATGATCACTGTCACAATATTTCCACTATGAAGATGTCCTGTATAATCACACATCCACAGCCTGTATTGAATTGATTGTCCTTCCAGTGGGGGTGGGTGACAAGGGAGGAATCAAAAGAATCTAGAATTTAAAGTTCTGCAATACCTGCAACTAGGAATTAAGATATACAGGGGATGGGATAGGGAGACCCTCCGTGCCCTACCAGAAAGTAAGAGAGCAGAGCAGGGGAGGGGCTTTACAGTGGGATTGCTGTTTTAGGGTTGGGGCAGGGAAAAGACAGGGAGAAAATTTGTCGTTCAAAAATGTCATGAAAATGAATGATGTAAACAAGAAAACAAATTAAAAAAAGAATAGAGGTTGATATTGGAGCCTAGAGTTGATTCTATTTGAGGCTCCTTCCATGTTTCTCCATTCCTCCCTTTGCCTCTCTCCCTTATTCGTCATGTGAACATGGGCAAATCATAATCTACTCTGTCAGGCAGTGTGATTACATTGACCCAGCTCTGGCTCTGGAGTCAAAGGATCTTCCTTCTGTTGACTTTAAGCAGATAGTTTGACTTCTCTGGACCCGTTTCCACATCTGTAAGATGGAGGGGAAGGGAAGAGGACCTCTTTGGGGGCCCTTGTTTCTGCTAGTCCACAAGGTTCTTGGAGACAACTCTGTCACTTCCTAAATTAGATATGCTCAACTGAATTCAGTTCATCAAACACTGAAGCTCCTACTATGTGCAAAGTACACTATACTAGATTCTGGGTATAAAAAGGCAAAAATAGCCCTTGCCTTCAAGTTCATCCTGGATAATGAATTTTTCTTGCCCATTCCCCTGTTAATGTTGTGGTGGACAAGGCCTTAATTTAAGATAAAAGTGTCTAATTGTAATAAATACCAGTGTATGTATTATAGGGTATAGATTTGGAGTGAGCAGGGCAGTCCCACCCAGTGAGTCAGGATACTTACAGGGAAGGGGTCTGAAACCAATTTCTGCTGGCTTCTGGGAAGGTATATTGCATGTAAAAGGATGAAGGATGACAACGAGAGATGATTCCCTATCCTTCAGGGCTCTCCAACCCTTGCCATGATCATCCACTCCCCCACCCTCATCCACTTTGCATGCCTTGGTGACAAACTCTAATAGAAAGGTGGGGGGGGGAGCCTTTATATTGACTAAATAAAAACATAAGTTGACATTAAAAAAAAGGAACAGCTCTTATTCATATAAATTTGAATTAGTTCCTCTTATAGCTTAGAAATGAGACCTTTGTCAGAGAAATGTGCTGCAAAGATTTTTCCCAGTTAATTGTTTCTCCTTTCATCTTACCTTTATTAAATTTGTTTGTACAAAACCTCTTTAATTTTATGCAATAAAAATGACTGATTTTGTCTTCTATAATTTCTATATACCTTGCTTAGTCATAGACTTTTTTCCAGCCCATAGATTTGATATGTGTGTGTAAACACACATATTTCCATATTTTCTCTAATTTGTTTATCATATGACCTTTTATATCTAGGTTAAATACTTATTTCTAGATTGCCTTGGCAAAAGGTGTGAAGTGATAGTTTGAAGCTAGGGTCTTTGTGTTGGTTGAACACTAAGCCGCTAGATTTATTTCTTTGTGTATCACATGCATTTAGTCTGTTTCTCTGATCAGTTTCTCTCTTTTTTAACTAGTACCAGATTGAAATTTTTGACTCTTCCTTCTCTATCATTTCCCTTGACTATTCAGTTATGGAAGGTATAGAAGAAAAACACTAATTTCTGCTTTTTAGCCAAAAGTCTAGTAAACAAATATTCCTTCTTGGGGGGAGATCTAAATGGGCAGTTTCCCTTCCTAATTTAAATTCTTCCTCACCCAAGCATGTTCTCTTACATTTTATAGTAATTATGAAACAAAATTCCACAGCAAGATAAAGCAAGGTGCAATGCTTTAGGCTTAGTGTTTGTGTGTTTTTATTTTGTTTCTGATTTACAAAAGAGAACTATAGTATAATCCACAAACCAAACATTTCTTAACACCTACTGTGTGCTAGGCATTTTACTAAGCCCTAGAGATACAAAAAGAACAAAAAAAAACAATCCCTGTTCTCAGTGAGCTCACAGTCTAATTGGTGGAGGCTTACATTGGAAAGAGATGTGAGGGAAGGCACAAAGATTTAGGAAGACCAGAAAAGGCTTCTTACAGAAGATGCAATTTTAACTGAAACTTAAAGGAAACCCTAGGAGAGCCCAGAACAAAGAGAAAGAGGGACACTGTTCCAGGCATGGGAGATCATAAACATTCCCAAATTTGGGAAATGGAGTGTCTTGTTCGAGGAACAGCAAAGGATCCAGAATCACTAAATTGCAGAGTATAAGGATAAGGCAAGTAGTGTAATGTGTAAGAATTCTGGAAAGGTAAGAAGGGACTAGGTTATGAAGGGCATTGAAAGCCAAAAAGAGGATTTTACATTTGATCCTGGGGCAGTAGGGAGTCCCTAGAGTTGATTGAATAGAGGCATGACAAGGTCAGACTTATTCTTTAGGAAGATAAGTTTGACAGCTTAGTGGAGGATGGTTGGAATGGATAAGAGGCTTGAGGTAGGGAGACTGGCCAGACGGCTTTGTTATACTAGCCCAGGTGATAAGAGCCAGCACCAGGGCATCAGATAAGAGAGAGGAGTGTGTATGCGACATGGTACAAAGTTAGAAACGACAGGACTTTACAGCTTATTGGATATGGGAAGGAAAGAGAGAGTGAAAGGCCTTGACTAGGCCTTTGACAGTAAGATGGAAATTAGGAAGAGGTGAGGGTTTTGCAGAAAAGATGGTGTGTTGAGGTTTTGGGATATATTGAGTTAAGATGTCTATGAGATATCCAAATTGGAGGTGGTTGTTGTCTTTTGTTCTTTAAGAGGACCAAAATGACATCATCTTTGCTAGAGTCAAGTTTCATTGTGTCCAACTGAGGCTGATCAGTCCAAAGCTTGGAATGCTCTACCACAGCTCAGCCGCAAATAGTCTGTGTGAACATTTGGGGTGGATTCCCTAAATTTGTGCATCTCTTGGTTTTTTTGAGCTGTTTTAATTCTGCTTTGCTCATAAAGCACAGCGCCTTCTCTGATGAGGGCACTCCATGCTGAGCGGTCCAGTGCCAGTGTCTCTCATGTCCCACAATAAGAGTGTCCTTGTATCACTTTTTCTGACCTACATGAGAGCACTTATGTTGTGTGAGTTCTCTATCAAATAGATTTTTTGGCAAGTGAAATCTGAAAATTATCTGCATAGAGACAGTAATTGAATGCATGGGAGCTGATGAAATAGTCCAGAGGAAGAGGAGAGGGTTCAGGGCAGAGCCTATAGTGATGTTAATGATCTGTCTAAAGATCTGGCCTAGACAAACAAAAAGGTCATCTCCCTTGATTTAGTCCCTAATAAACATGGGGACCCTTTCTGTCTTAACAAAGGATATTCCCTCTTTGTATTCTGTGAAGGAGATCCCTCTCTGAATTTGTCTAAATCTTCTATTTGAGGAAGACATTAGATCTTTGTTTGAAGTGAGATTGAGAATTTCAGAACAAGACACTATCATAATATTATTTCTTAATGCTTGCACCGTGATGGAGGCCTTGGTGGACAGGCTTCCACACAAATCCTGCTGATTCTATCTCAGCATTTTACTGGTTACCATTTCCTTTCATCTCCCCTGGTCACCACCCTGGTACAGACTCTCCATTATTTATTCTCACCAACCTATTCAGTAGCTTCTTCCTAAGTCTTCCTATTTCCCAGTCTCCTTCTCTTCCAGTCTCTCCTTCATATAATCATGGATCTTGAGCAGGAAGCGACTGCAGAGGCCAACCCCACCCCCACCCCCCATTTTACGGGTAAAGAAGCCAAATCACATTAAGGTTAAATGACTTGCCTAAGGTCACACAGGTAGACTGTGTCAGAGACAGGATTTGAATTCCCATATTCTAATTCCAGAATCAGTGTTCGTTCTGCTTCATGCTTCACACAGTTGCCATTCCATCTTCCTATACATACACAGGATTCATCTTCCTGTACACAGCCCTTCTTCTTCACAAAACTCCTTAATGATGACTGGTTAATTAATGAGCCAGAATCAAAATGAGCCTGGCTTTTGAGGCCCGCCACCCATTTAGGTAGCCTTCTCTCACTATTTTTTTTTTTTTGCTTTTCCTAATATTCTCTTGCCAAACTCTACTACTTCTCATCCCTTGAATTCGTCCTTCATTTCCTCACATCTTTCCCATGGTTCATAGCGTTGCCTGTGCCTAGGAGGCCGCTCTGTTTCTTCCAGTTGAAATTCTACCTCTCCTCCTAGGATCTGTTTAAATGCTACCTGCTTATTCCTTGAGTCCTTTGATCTCCTTTTTCTTTCTCAGAACATAGTCTGGTTCTGCCCTCACCCCCCTTCCCCACCAACAATTGGTTCGTTTTCCAGGATGATGTGTTTTCTATTATGTCTGTTTATGTCTATGGCTTCTCTCGCCCACAAGATTGTGAAGTCATAGACTAGAGGTTATTTTTGTAGCCCCACGGTGCTTAACCTTGTCCTTTGCATGTAGTCGGCACTTAATAAATTGTGTCAAATTTGAACCAAAGTCAGAGATTGGAACTTGGATTCAAGGGGACTTTTAGAAGTGCTGTCTGAGGTCTCTATCTAGTGGTTTTTTGTAGTATCCGAGCACATATATAAATAAATTAATTAATCACCATGTGGCTTTAAGTGGACCATCCTTTTCTGCAGTTTGTTCCTCTCTATAGTCAGCCACATTTCCTCCTTTTGTGCCTTCTCAAATCTCTCAAAGGCAAGAGAGCCTGCTCTCCTCCTCCTATTCAATTTCAGACTCAGTTCATCATCCAGCTGCAGAGGAGAGAAGCCTGAATGGCACTGGGAAAATTGCACACAGCGCCTTTAATGACCCAGCTTTCTCCATGAAACAAAGATCCATCTTCATAGCATCAGTATATTTCTGGTGATGCTTGATGCCTGAGAGTCCTAGAATATTACAGTCTCTAAAGAATTAAAGATGTGAGTCATTTGGGGTCAGTGGAGCGGTGCTTGGTGGGAATGAGTACCCTACATGGTACCTGTTATCAAGGAGTAATGGCATAAAGGTTATCATTGGGGAGGTATAAGACTGGACTGACAAATAGTGGGTCTAGTCAGGTATCTAGAACTGGATGGATGCATGGATAGAAGGCCATTATGCTCCACTGGCATCCTGAAAATGTCAAGACATTTAGATCTTGCCTGAATTCTCCTTGGATTCCTCTGCTCCTCCCTCTTGGCTGCTTGACCACCTTGAGAAATTGTCACCCTGGACCCTCCCTGCCTCCTTGGTAACTCCTGCCTTGAGTCTGCCATTTTAGGAAGGATCCTACCCATGCTTCATTTCACTCTTGTCTAGACCATCTCCAGACTCCTTCCCCCCCTTTTTTCCTTTCTTACTGTCCCCTCCATTTTTCTAGTATCCTTTCATTTTTTATTGTTATTCTATCATCACCATCACCATCATCATCATCATCATCATCATCTCTGAGTTAGGAGAACCTTAAGACTCTGCTTTGAAGGAGAATCATTAGGCTTGGTTTGTAAATGTGGTTCTTTGTGACCTTGGATGATTCATTTTTTGTCCCTGGGCTTCAGTTTTCTTACCTATAAAGTAAATTTTCAGTTCAGTTTAATTCAACATTTAAATCAACAATTTAAATTCAACAATTAAATCAACCTTTTTAAGATATCTACTGTGTACCAGACATGGTATTCTGAGTTGGAGATACAGAACAAAGCAAAAGACAGTCAGTTTCTTCCCTCAAGGAACTTACAGTCTATTTTTGCCTATTTTTCAGGGTTATAGTGAGGTTGTAGTAAGGACTAGGTGACGAATGGATAGAGCTTTGAAAAGTTAAATGTGGAAGAAAAGAAAGAGAATTTAAATGTGCCGTACAGATACGATGTTTCACCCAAAGTAAAGCAAAATCTTAAGGTAGGCTTTGGGCCACACAATTAAAAAGCTGGTAACAATCTGATATATTCTACTTCCCAGAGGGTTTTATATTTCTATGGAGAATTTGTTGTTGTTGAAGATTTACCCCAAAGCCCTCCGGTCAATAGGACATTTCAGACAAATAAGCAGTTGGAAAAGTCACATCTCACTTTCTCTCCCTTAGGCTGTGTTCATTTAAGGGAAAAACATTAAAGAGCCAACTTTTGAAAGTTTAGAGGCCTTTTCCTCATATGGACAGCTCTGGTAGAACCTGCCCAGGACTCTCATCATTCAGATACAATGTGTGGCAGGTCTAGTGCCCTCTATTGGCACTGCCACTGGTGGTGAGCAGAACGGTCTATCTGATACCTCCAGTCTAGAGCAATCTGAGGATTTGCTCTAAAGTCAAAGGAATGAGACTCTCATAATAGGATTTCAGGTATCCCTTAGAACAGGGCTTCTTAACCTGTGGTCTGTGAATTTTAAAAAATGTATCTTGATAAGTTTATTTCAGTACTTTTGGTCTCCTTTGTGTTTTATTTTATGCATTGAAAAACATGATCCTGAGGAAGAGTCCCTTGGCTTCACCTGCCTGCTGAAAGGCTCTTTGACCTCAAAATCATTGAGAACTCCTCTTAAGGGAAAGGGAATTCCCCAGCCTTTCATATCAGCTTATTCTGAGAACATTCTACATCAGTTTATTGATATGGTTTTAGCAGTGCTGGACTGGTGTGGGTCCTGTTCTTTATCTCTTTGTGGTTTATAAACATTCTGTGAGTGCTGCAAGGTCACTGGGCAAGGAACCAAATATGGCATTGTCACCACCCAGTGGTTTTTGAGAGTGTACATGGGCTGCCTCATTTAAAGAGGGGCCCTCTTAAGGGGCCACACTGCATTAAGTGGTGCCTGCTTTTAAGTTCTATCCTGTGTTTGTCCCTGAGTGTCAGTGGGGGGAGGAAGGGGGAGACAGAGAGAAGGGGGAAAGGGAGGTAAAGAGAGAGAAGGGGAAGAGTAAGAGAGAGGGGAGAGAGAGATGGGGAGAGAGGGAGAAGAGGGGATAGAGAGATGGGGAGAGAAGGAGAGGGAGAGGAGGGAGGAAGAGAGAGAAATTCCCTTTTGCAGAAAATAGCCTCATGAGGAGGTCTGACAGCAGATGACCAGCTGGCCACTTCTCTGCCTGCAGGCAGAAATTCGTAAAGGGTCTCTTTAATGCTAGAATTATGCTAGGCGCTGTGGGAGAGACAGCCCTGGCCTTGAACAGCTCCCAGACTAGCAGACGACGTGTACTCTTAGTACATATGGGCACTATGGTCAAGTACAGTAAGCAGTCTGTGATTTAAAACTGAAATGTGTGGAGCCTCCTCTGAATGCTTTGGGAGCCAAGGGGAAGTGTGGCCTTCATCTCATCTTTGTTTCTCCTAATGGCCTCTCCCCCTGCCATAACATTCACCTTCTAAGTTCAGCTTAATTGGATAATTAGAGCTAAGTATGAATATCCCCACTTTCTATTCTCCCATCACTTAGCCCCCTATCATCCTGTCCCATGTACTTAAACATCATCCCCCAGAAAACGAACTCTCAGTCCTGGGATCTGCTTTCATTTTGCAGGTTTTTCAGATGAGGAAATGCTTATCCATGTTTTTATGGACAAAACCTCACGCCACACACCCTTCCCTGTCTCTCAGCACATGTATTGAACCAGTGACAATGCTTTTAAAGGTCACGCCCTTAGGTTTTTTATCCTCCCAAACCTCCTCCGTTTGTAAAATGAGGAAGTTGGAATACATGATCTCTGAAGATCATTCCAGCTGTAAACCTATGGGCAGCATGGTACAGTGCAAGGAGTACTAAATCCAGATGCCAGAAGAGCCGAGTTCAAATCCTGGCTCTGATGTTTCAACCCGTGTGACCTTAGAAAAATTACTTCACCTCCTTGGGCTTCAGGTTCCTTGACTTGAAAGAGAAGATTGGTCTCAGTGGTATCTGAGGTCCCTTTCACTTCTAGACCCATGATCCTATAATCTCCCATTTCCTCAATTCTTCCATTTACCTCCTCCACACCAGATATCTGTATAGATAATGATAAAACATTTAATAAGCCAGGCACTGTATGCTAAGGGCTGGGGACCAAAAAAAATGAAAACAAGACGGTTCCTAGGAGCTTATAGCCTAATAAGAGAAGGTAGAAGATGGGAGAGGAGATAATAGGATTTAGAGCCATGTAGTTTGTATAGAGCCAACCAGTATGGCTGTGCAGTAGTCTGGGAAGTGGAGAGTAAGCACCATATGGTCCATGGAATGGGAGTTCCAGGTAGGGATTCGCCAATCATTGAGTTGCCCTGATCATTGAAAGAATCTCACTATTTTACTACAGGCTTCACCTAGGACTAATGAACAAGGCTAGAGGTCCTCTAGAAACATGCATCAGTTATGCTTATCAAGCACTTGTTCACGTGAGCTGGGTTTGAGTTATGTGTACAGATATGGAGAATATAAACAGTAGGAGAGTGCACCAGTATGATCCCTACCCTCCGAGAGGTGGCTGTCTAGTTAAAGGAATGAGATTTAAGGAGCATAACTGTGCAGGAATGAGGCAGATACATTTCATTTCATTTTTATAAACTTATACATCTGAAAATTATCTTCAGGGGAATGCCTGAGAGGCTCCAATGTCCAATCAGCTAATTAATCAGTAAGCATTTGTTAATCTAAGTGCCAAGTGGGACTATGAAGACAAATATGAAATGGTCTCTGCTTCTATTCAATTGGGAGAGACACCCTGAATGAAGTCTTAAGTATATGAAAAATGGATAATAAGGTAATTTGGAAGGGAGCAGATAGTGGATGTGGCAGTCATTGCCCAGTAACAAACTACCAGACTCTTAGAAAGTGCTTTCAGAGACAGTTTGCCAGCCAGACCCCAAAATCAGTCTAGCTGCTAAGGATCACACTTTCTTTAGGGAGGGGCAGCAGTGTGGAAGGGAGAGGAGAGACTAACTGAAATAGTATTGTTCAGATCCGTTGAATGTTTTATCCATCAGCCTCCAATTAGAGTGACTCGGCTGCTTCTGAAGAGCAGATCTGCCCTCAAAAGATAGAGATTTACCACCACTGAGGGTTGTTGAATATGCTTCAGGCTTTGAATTCAGTTTCCAAAGAGGAGTTCCCAACGTGTTGTAAGGGCTTGGCAGCATCCAGTGAAGTAAAGAGAGAGCCTCCCAAATGCTTTGAAGTCCATGATACTCATTTGGAGGTGCAAATTTGGTGGAGTCCCATGACTTTGTAAGGAAACACGTATACCTAAAAAGATAGCTTACAGGGCAGAAAAGGAGGTATGAAATGAAGGGTACAGATCAGAAGAGCAGCAGGGAGAGACTTCTGTGAACAGAAGTGGTCAGGGAAGCCATTTTTCTAAACTTAAATTAAAAGTTTATTTTCCCTATGACCCCCCTCACCGCATTAAACAAGAGAAAAATGAAATCCTTGTAACAGATATGCATAGTCAAGCAAACAGCTTCCCATGTCGGCCATCTGCACAAACGTATGTCTCATTCTACACTGTGAATCAGTGAACCTTACAGTGAGCATGTGTGGTCATTGGGTTGATCAAAGTTCTTAATTCTTTGAAAGTTTTCTGTTTTTAGTAAAATGTGCTCTCTCTGTTCTAGCTTCACTGTATCAGTTCATACAAGTCTTCAGGGGAGCCTTCTTAAAGAGTTTTGAATTTGAACCCTTTCTTTACTTGACCCCTTGGTAAGCAGGGTTGGTGAGAGAATGCTTGTAGAAGTGGATTGAGCTCAGGACTTGGAGGAGGAGACCAGGCTTTTAAATCTTGCCTTTGACAGATCCTGACTGTGAGACTCTGGACAAGTCATTTATCTTCTCTCTGGCGCCCTCAGCCTGAGTTTCATCATTTATAATATGGGAATAATAAATAGCTACCTTGTGAGGTTGTTGTGAAGCTTGTGTGACAGAATTCAGATAGAGTGCTTTGCAAATCTTAAAATAATAATAGCTAGGATTTATTAAGTGCTTACCATGTGACAGGCATTGTCCTAAGTGCTTTATGAATATTATCTATGTGGTCCTCATGAAAACCCTGAGAAGTGGGCGCTACTATTATCCCCATTTTAGAGTTGAAGAAACTGAGGCAAAGGGAAGATAAGTGGCTAGTCAGTGCTGTGGCTAGATCTGAACTCGGGTCTTCCTGGTGCCAGACCCAGGGCTTTATCCACTATGCCACCTAGCTGCCATAATACACCAACTGTTATCATGACTGTTTCTTTCCTTAGCAGTATTAATTAGAGGAAAAGGCATATTTTTTACTCAACAGAAGAGCTCTGAATTTCAAATTTCTTTTTCTTTCTTTCTTTCTTTCTTTCTTTCTTTCTTTCTTTCTTTCTTTCTTTCTTTCTTT